>JAODUG010000012.1:637848-650472 GCA_027564795.1 Aphredoderus sayanus
CTCTCTCTCTCTCTCTCTCTCTCTCTCTCTCTCTCTCTCTCTCTCTCTCTCTCTCTCTCTCTCTTTCTCTCACTCACTCACTCACTCTCTCTGAATATATACAGTATATATACTGTATGTACTGTATCTGATGAGGAAATGTGTTTTGAAAGTGTCAAACTAGCATTTGACATCCATTTATATCTTGAAGACATAAATACTATGTATTATTTACAAATGAAAACAAATGGCCACACAGAATACGAAGGAAATGTGTCTCTCCCTGGGATATATTGAGCCACTGACGGACGTGAAAACACATTGTTCATGCATATTCAGCATTTAGCACGCGGGTGTCTTCTTCGCGCTGACGCACAGCTGCTGCCGCCTCGACCGAACGTATGTCCGCGCTCGGCAGCTCTCGGGGCATACAGATGCCCGGGCGCGTCCACTGTGATCTTACCGGGCCGTAAAAGCTATGTCCTAATTGAGACCAGAGTGTAGGAAGGGAGCTTCATGTCACCGTATTACCCAGACACACTCATCCAGCAGACCTCTGCTGTTAACTCTCAGTTTGCCATGTATTGGGGGGTACAGTATGTGTCCCCTGTATTGGCCAACATCTGCAGTTAATGCGCTTCATGTGTTTTGTGTATGTGTGAGTGCCTCTTGGTGAGACCGTTGTACAGTATAACAGCAGTACAGTAACACTTGAGCTGTTTGTTTACGGTTTTCATTCCTTTTCTAGCAGAGACACATCAAATCATTAGTAACTGCTTTATGCTGACCTGTGTGTGTGTGTGTGTGTGTGTTCCCCAGGTGCAGTTGGAGCGTCTACTGGCCAGACAGATGGAGATCTTGCAGGATGCGGCGGTCCAGGAGAGGCTCCAAGCCTTGGACTGGAGGATCCCCCCCGGGGCCTTAAAGTACCTGAGCGACACCCAGAGCACCAATGGAGCCCCCAGCGATGTCAGCAGAGACAACCAAGGTATGGTTTGTCCCGCACAGGCTGTTTAAGCTCTTATCGTCATTGTAACAGAGCTGTTCTATAGGGCTTGAGATTCTTTGCGTCAAGTCAGCACAAAGCTGTTCAGGGCGGATATTGTGTTTGGTTGCTGGACTTTATCCACGGAATCGTATCCTCTGTATGAGACGATTCGTATTGTATTTGGATCCTACTACAGTATATCTGAATATATGTGTTTTGTTAGGTAGTAATATGTTCCTATGTACAGTCTAGCTACTGTATCGTGTTTCATACACAGCGTGAAAAGTTTCTATTTCATCCCATACACCAGCACGATGCATCAAGGTTTTTGTCAAAGTTCAAGTTATTACTTTCGTTTGTGCCAGCAATAAAGTACAGTTGGCATTGTCACATGAATGTCACATGAATGTCATATAGTGTGCAGTATATTTAAATGGTTCTGGGATGTTTGCTATTGTAGTGCCTATGGAAATTGGGACAATAGTGGTAGCTACAGATTTCCCCGCACTTCCCGTCTTCGTTTATCTACTCCTACTCTTCTCCAAAATGGGGGAAGAGGGAGGGAAAAAAACATCATTATTCAGGATCTTACTTCTCCTCCGGGCCTCATCACATTTTCATCCTTTTCTCACTCACCCACTCCCGACAGCTCATTATATCGCTTTTCCCATAATTCCCACAATGCACCTGTAATTATCACGCCCACGCCTGTTTACCTCTAGCCAGTTGCCTGGAGGGGGGCGTCTCTCTCTCTCTGCCTTGCTCTCTCTCCTCATTCTGTCTATCTTTCTCCCACACACACACACACACGTTTTGTATGTATTTTGTTTCTTCTCTCTCCCCCCCTTTTCTTAGTCTGTCCTCTTCCTCAACTTTATACTCCCTCTCTCTCTCTCTCTCTCTTTTTTGTCTTTTCTCTACTGATCTTCCTCTCTCTATCTCCACCTCCCATTTCTCCACCTCTCCCTCTTGGAGGGCACTGAGACAACAACAAAAAAAAACCAGCGGTACTGTAGCTTTATCAGGTTTTTCTTTTTGAGTATGCACTGCTGTGGCAGAAAATAACGAAACACTGTCTGTTATGGAAATACAGGACTAACTTTCACAGTGAAACATTCGACACAACAAATGATGTAGAAATACACAATACGCCACACACTCAAGTTTTCAGCGTATAATATAAAGTGTAACTAAACCCTGCAACTCAGCCTTGTTCAGCTGAAAACTGTTTTGTACACATTTGTACAAAGTTGTTGTACTGTCAATAAGATCTTTTAGCATGTGCAGCCCTCTACATTTTAAGGACAGGTTATTGCAATTGAAATTCCAGATTGGCTGATTTGAATGATGTCTACAAGACACAGTTAAATCATAATGCTTGTGGGGTTACGCCACGCCCCTCAAGTCTTTATCCCTCTATCCCTACTGTGTTAGCAGGGGAGAGGTTCTGACAGAGATGGTTAGGCCTGGATTCATTGCTACTACCAGGGGTTTAGTTAGTATCCGCAAAACTGTTAGAGGCTTCTCATCTCCAATGGTAAATTGATTTGAGTTATGAAATGTTAATATTAAGGGAAAAGTCCTTTGGATATACTGCAATTGTTTGCAGTATATCTAATATGTGCTTCTATTGTGTCTTAATGTGTGTGCCACCATCCATTTCCATGTTATAGATGAGCGGCCAATAAATCTGCGGGTCGTGAGTCAGAATATGCAGGAAGGAGACCTTCCGTTGGGAAAGCAGTTAGCCAATGAGCTGAAACGTCATCATAACCATAACCACAACCACAGCAACACAGATGACACCAAAACACCAGCAACAGGTTAGTAGGACAGACAGCAGCCAACTACAGTAACTGGAGATATCAGTAGAAAATGTATTTACAGTACTTTAGCTAAAATCTGCTTCAAAGATGGAATTGAATCTGAGCAAATATGTTTGAGGAAGCTATATTTAGCTACTTCAAAGCTACAGTATATGCTTTGGACAATAACAACATGGAAGTGTTGTTAACACATAAATATATAAATAAACACATCAATACATAAATATATGCTGAGGATTCTGTCTGTTCTGTTGTTCTCTTTCAGAAAATGGATCTTCACATCGAGCACTCGGCAACACAGACAAGAAGGTGATAAAATCAGAGCCGGAAGAGTCCACATAGTGCCTGCCGCCTAAACCCCAGCACCCCCCCCCTCCCTCCCTCCCTCCCTCCCTCTCTGCCTCCCTCCCCGCCCTACACACGACTCCGTTCAACTCACACCTGACAGTATGCAGTTATTAGCCGTCAACAGATACTAAGCACAGCCACAGTAGAGCCTTAACAACCAATGTTGCCTCATGAATAGCATTTATTTTTCTTTAACTTTTTATTTTGTTTTGTTTGAAGAAAAAAAAAAAAAAAAAGGTTATTTGCCAAAGCACCTCAAGAGCATGGGTTCGTTGGTGGTGAAGAGCAGAGCAGGGGTGTCCTATTAGGAGGGTGACTCTCTGGTTGCTCTGCAGGTCTTTGATCATTAATTGTACACATTCGAGGTACATGTAATTTAAAAGTAGTTTGATTGAAACATTTGTATGCTTTATACCTCGGCTTAGGTTATTTTGGTTTTCTTCTCAGACAGCCGGGAGTATGGAGGGGCTGAATCTTAACTCGGTGGTAGTCTCAGAAAACACAATTCCAGTGTAGATATTTTTAGGTCCACAGCCCCACTCGTTGTCTAATCTGAATGAGGTTTCAACACATTTTATAATATAGCAGTCATGACAAAGACGTCTTAAACAGAGTAACTTAAATGTACTCTCCTCGATGGCGTTATAGTGCTCCCAGATCCTAAAACATACAAAACACAAATTACTACAAAATTAAGGGTGGTTGTAAGGGGTGAGGCAGATAACAGCCACTGACTGATGTAGGGGGGAGGAGTAGAGATAAGTAAATGCCACTCGTTGGGGTAGAGAGGCATGTGCTCGAGGAATGTTCCTTTAACAAAGCCAAAGATCACCTCCAAGAGGCTCTTTAACTTACCTACATCTCTCAGATCCTACCTAAACACTTGTACTGTAACATTGATGTTTATATCCCACATTGGGTGCAAGTACGGAAATCATGGTAACATATTTTGTTAGCATAGCGCTATAGGGAGCTTGAGTTATGATTCAGCCCTCGGTGGATAATTTTTTGGTTACTTTTAAATTCAAATGGGACCAAGAGAAGGAATGCAATCCCCAGTTCCAACTCTTGTCATCTGTATATTTATGGGTGGTAGTTTAAATGGACGCTGTATAGTAACTGTTTGGAAGTAACAGCGGGGATCTGTGTCATTTTTCTTGGCAAGATGGCTGAGTTGGCAAGCCGACGGCCATACTAACTGATTTGTTTCGCTTCCTAAATGCTGCTGTCGGACTGAAACCAGGTTCCAAGGCATCTAACTAAAAAGAATACACAACACATGAATTACCCTATACAATGTATCAGTTATATAGAAAAGCCCCGAAATTGTATGTACATGTGTATTCTTTTTTGTGTTTTTTTTTATTATTATTTGTTTTTTGCAACAGCAGCTGCAAAATGGCGAAAATTCCTCTCCTATTGCTGTTCTGGTTGCGGAACAGTAGCCTAGGACTTGTATATAGTACAATGACAACAAAAATAGTGCTAGCCTAATCTTTCAACCAGGGTTTTTTCTTTGTCAAGTATAACTTGCTGTAGATGTTTGTGTCAATAAGGTGTTTATGTATGTAGAGCAAGAAAAGAAACATATACTGTATGTCAATGAGAAAAAAAATTTCAACAGTGTGAAGGTGTCTGGTATATTTAAAAAAAAAATGCTTTACAAGATGATGATGTTCATTAGCCTTAGCTCTTGCCAGTGTTTAATCCACCTGTGATGACCATAAGTGCATATTTCAAAGACGTGTTTTGCTGTTTAAAGGTTGAACCATAACTGACATGTGTTTACAGTGTTTGTACATGTTTCCCCCAACTGTGTAAATATGTCTCTATTTTCCATAGGTCCTGAGTAATATAACATCCAGACATAATGGTTGAGCAGTCACGCTCCCTGCAGATAGCTTAGTGTCACCTAACATAACACAGGCCAATGCAATATTTATGTAAGTAATGAGTCTTATTTGCATATTCTATGGATTAGACATTTTGTTATGTGCTCAATGTGTGTTGTGTCAAAAGGCCCAGGGTGGGAAATGACTGCCAGCGATAAATGTATACCTAATTATAATCTACTCAACCTCACAGGTTACACCAACAATCATTAGTTGGAGGTCTTATTGTATTATAAAACAAAGCACCCCTGGTCTGCAAGCAAAACAAGATCGTCAGCCACTTTGGCAAGTGTTTCCCACCCTGATTGGCGCATATGCCGGTTTAGCTTGTGTTACTATACGGCATTTAAAGCACCGATCATCTCGCCTGATGTCTCACTGCTAGTCTCTTTCAAGTCACGGTTATTCTCACTGTTTATTGTAAAGTGTTAGAGATAGATTTGGCTTCACCTAGTTATGCACCTCTTTTTTTAAACACTAATATATTTTATTTGATATACAGCACATAAACATTAAACTTTATTTTTTTGAACTCTATTGTGGAGTGTGTTTTCTCATCAATACCGTTCATGTCAGCCTAAAAGCAACTCCACTTCTGTGTGTGGATTTCAAGGTCTGTACGCTACTGTAACTAATGGGTCTGATTCAAAGCTATCTTGAGGTCAATGTTGGGGTACAATACTGTATGATTCTGTTTGGATTCATATGTCTCAGTGAAAAACTGCTGAATAGAGGGCAGTAATAGAATCTGAATTAACCGTTTTTTGTGTGGAGCTATAGACTATAGTTCTGACAGTACACAGACATCACAAACACTAATGGATGTCCCAGTTAGCTGGACTAACATAGGTCTACAGTATCTTTACATGGAAAGCTGGAAAAAACCCACGCATACAGCCTACAACAAACAGGAAATAAAATACACAGCATGACACTGCCTCTTCCTATTGCATTACAATTGGAAGCATGCAGGAAATGCTGTACTGACAGCATAGAGCATTGAGGAGTGTTGTGCATGGAGGAAGTACAGTACAGCTGTAGGTTGGGTAGGGTGGGATAGGCTGAAGGTCACAGCACTGCAGCGCACACCGGAAGTTAGCTGTGCTGAGGTCCCCTACCAGCCAGGCTATTGGAAGACAAACCATACTTGACAACCACCTCAAGAGGTCTTTGCTAGTAGGGAATTCCCTGTGTGAACTGGCACAGCTACGGGAACTGTTCTGGGACTTGCCACTCACTATGAAAGGTGATATGAAGAAAAAGAAATGACAGGAAAAATATGGGTTGAGCGCTTATCAAACAACGGCATTTTTTGTACGGGTACCTTCTTAAAAATAAGACTAGATGAGTCCCTAGGCAGGACATTTGCATCAGCGTCAAATCAACACATTGTGAAACCGACTGATGACTCACTCTGACGCAGGTCCCTCTTTCATCCCTCCCCATGACTCCCTTCTCACACACACGCACACGCACACACACACGTAGAGAGAGAGAGATTTTCTCCGGAGAATAGCTCAGCTCATGAACGCCCACGTCGGCCCTGCTCGCAGTCGCAGCTCTACACGGTGGCCTTTTCCGCCAATGCAAGTCACCGATGGTGTGTTGCCGTGGCAACCGTGGTGGTGGGCGGCTCTACAGGCGGTGGGCGGAAGCCAGCCGCTAAGCAGCGTGGGAGGGATCTGCTGAGCGCACCATCACCCTCATTTGAAAAGTGCAGGGAGCTGACTGCTTTTGAGAAGATGTGGGTGTTAATGAATTATCGCCTCTCCTCCCTGTAGCTCGGTTAGGGATAGGCTCGCTTGTCTCCTTCCTGCTTATGTTCTAGGCTTATATAGCTCTACTTTCTGCGGTGTAGGAGCCATTCCTGACTGGGGAAAATTGTACCCACATTGACTGTAGGATGTCATTAAGGAAACGTCGATGTTTGCTCACTTGTGTACATAATGTGCCATTGTTTTGACGAGTCTGTATTTTCTATTTTCGAATGCATTGTTGAAAGAAGTTTGACAGACGCATTCAATGCATTTCTCGGCCTGTCCTGTCAATGCATTTCTCCTACTCCTAGATATGTGTTCAAATAAACTTCCATTTGGGTTACTTTGATTTTCTCATGACAGGGCATGCGACCATACACATCTGAGTAGGCCTATGGTTTGCACTCCTCTCTAAACATAGGCCTATCACAGACTCTAAAAGCTGTCATCCCCTACCATAGCCTATGCTAATCCAGCTGTCTTATAAAGTGAGCTGGGGACAAATATGGGATTCTGGGGGCTGTATAAAGCATCAGAGTATAAACCTAAATCTGCACTTGCTAATGATGGATTGTAATGATCATGTTCCATAGTCTAAGCCTATATTTTGTGTGGAAACACCCACCCATTGGGTAATGTGTTGTTTAAACACACTAAAACGTATTTGCAGGATTTTAGTATAGGCTTTTTCGGTAGGTTACATCACAGCTCACATTACAATTAATAATGTTTAGGAACCATTCTGTGGTTGTTTCCCAAGTTGCTGTTGAAATGGCCTATACACATAGGCTGCTTATGCCTATTTACAACAATCTGATAAGTATTGTAACTAGATGAAGCTTTGGACTATGTCTCTGCAATCCCAATACTAGCCACAAGGTGTCAGAACAAAACAAGAAATTCCTTCAATAAGTCCCTTCACTTGTAAAGCTTCTAATTTGATATCCCACAAAGGAATGTTAATTTATAAGAACACAAATTATGATAGGCCTGTTACTAAGACGATTACTAACGATTGGTGGGGGAGATTTCAGAAGTGTTTTATTCCAGAATGCCTGATATTACCTTGGAAATGTTTGCTTAGCCTAGGGTAGGCCTACCTACCCTAGCAGGTATATATGTTGTGTTTTATGTTGGGAACATAAAGTCATTTTCACGGAACAATTTATAATTTTCCTTAACAAGTTCACTAAATACCTTAACGGGCCGGGTAGTTGATAGCTGAAAACCGATAACAGCACATGACAAAAATGTATGCGCTTACAGTAACTGACTGCAATCCAATCCAATCAGATGGAGGACTACCTTGATTTGAACAAATAGGAAAAGCGGAAGTCGTGACGATCACTTCATTCCAATGGGAAGCGTTTGCCTGCCTCCAGTGAGTCACGGAGAAACCCGCTAGTCGACAAATAACTCATTTTGGCTGAAATATTTTATTTGGCCTTAGTTAGTTACAGCCCTCTTTTTTTGTCTGATATGATTGAAATGTTACATTATCGGTCTTCGGTTGCTCTCAAGGAGTTGTTTCAGTCCCAGCTAAAGCGTCCATTGACAGGTATCGTTGGAAAAAAAGCGTCACCTCCGAACGCGCACCGCTTCAGCACCGGTGGTTCCAATGCAAGCCTTGTGGCCGGGGGAAGGTCGCCGGGGCTCGCACGATGGAGACCCCCGCAGCGCGGCCAGCTGAGGCCGCTTTGCTCCAAGAGTGATGGCTCCAGCGAAGCCAGCAAGGAGTCGACAAGCGAAAAGTGAGTAATGCCGGGCTGGTATGACATGTTAGCCGCTAAATAGCGTGTTCAAAGGCCGTAATAAGGGCTAGCTAACCAGTTACCTAGCTAACCAATTAGCCTGGTCGGCTAGATAGAGGAACCCCAACACATATAGTACTAGCCACTACCACACTGAGACTATCCTAACCCACGACACTAACTGTGCATTGTACTATTTCCTGTTCATGGGCAGGCTATCGTAGTGTAGTGTTGGAATGTATGTGATGTAACGGGACAGATATCTGCTCATAGTCTCCTCAGGACCAGCAGCAAAAGCCGCACATGTTGAAATCACTGACTGCATCACTGAAGTAGTCTTTTAATACGTCAATGTTCGTAACACATCACTTGCTGTTTCGCAAATGACAGAAAACCACCCTTGGCCCAATGACGCGTGAAGGTCAGTGATTATACCACCTGTTTATCGTTAACCGAGCTGATACACATTTTACGTGATGAAGCAAGCTGTAGTTAATATCTCGTTTATAATTTGAGTCCTCATTATAGCCCCAATGGCATACATCCGTATTTGCTGTCTTGTTATGGAAGCAGATAAGGCCATAATTGACCATGTTTAGCAGAGCTAATTGCCATACTGTACCACAGTGAAGTGGTGCCTGTTGACAGCACAGTAAGAACAACAATGTAATGGGTATAATCGAGGTTAAGTGTATAGGCCTAGATTAGTGTATGTCTCATCATCATTCAGTTTAATGGCTATGCCATGCACTTTATGAAATGGTAAGAATAATTTAAATATGAATTATTACATCAATATTAGTTATGGTAGTATGTTTTTAATGTAGTAAGAATCTTTTTGTAAACTGAAAGATTATTTTGGAATTCAGTATATCTTACTGGTTGTTACATTTTTTTTTTAATAAACACAATAATCACAGAACTATGAAGAAGTTGACTGGACTAACTTGTCAGTAGTGAATACTAGGCCTGTACAGTTATAAGTCTCATAGGCTTTTCCATTAGAAGACCGGGTGGGGAGGTGTTAGTCATGACTCACTGCCATACAGGATACCATTTGCCAACAGCTTATGGTTGTGATGCTGCGATGAGATCACGTGTCCTCATGCACAGTGGGTCAGCAGCAGCTGTCTGTTTGCTTGTTCAAAGCACTTTTCCCTGTAAACACTGGACAGGTGATGAAACCGTCTCTACAGAAGAGGCCATTACACTATAGCATGGATATCATGGAATACAATTCTGTTGTTCTTGCTTTACTGGCTCTTTACTGTATCACTGCATTACAGATGACTTCCAGTCTAAAAACAAAACTTGTATTTTTTCATAAAAATGGCTCTATTCCATTAAAAATGCTTTATTGAACATAAAGGCTGAAGTTCTACCATTGACTTGCACTCACGGGTGATTGGCCCTGGCAATTTTCACATCTGATTTAACAGACACATTTTCCTCCTGACAACACATTCAGTGGAACTGCATTGAACCCAGCAAAGCCTAGCCTACCCCTCATCCAGGTGGGCCTTTCCTGAGGGTCTCAGGTTAGGCTATGTGCTGACTCATCCAGGGCATACCAAAAAGAATTTGAAGCCATGTCCACCCACCACCATTTTTCCATGGTTTCTGTAGTGAAGCAGTAGTGCTGGCTTACTGCCTGGCAGTTGTCAGGGCCACCGGCACAAGATGAGTCACGCGCTCATTGATTTCTGTGGCTCAGGCTTTCAGCACACATGGATTAATGTCCTCCTACACCCCAAACCAATTTGTCAGGACATCTTTGAGGCAGTGGAACTGGGCTGATTGACAGGTCCTCATAATCGCAGCAGACGATTATGACGCAGCAGACGTCTCTATTTAACACAGGCCGATACAAAGGTTTCAGGCTCCGTTCCCTTTCGCTAGTAACAATGTGATTCTGAAAGTACCCAAATAACACATGCTGACCCTTGTACCAAGCCTTTTTATTAGCCCAATTATCCAATTGAGCAGTGGCAGGTAATGCGCACACAGGCACTCTATGTGGGAAGTGAACCTCTGAGGTAAGTGGAGCATTTTAGGTAGAGTTAATGACTCAAGCTGGGCTGCCACAGATGTCGCCCCCCCCCCAGATTTGATGGCTCTCCTTTTCTGCACCAGAGAACGTACCCAGCTTTACCCCAGAACACCGCTGACAGTGGGTGGGGAGGGAGAGTGGGTTTACCATTTGTACTGCATAGTGTCAATCAATAAAGTGGGATGTTTTATGAGGACGTGTTTCTCCGTCTTTCCCAGTTCATGTCATAATGGTATTCTCTTAAATGTTTTCAAAAATAAAATGTGTGTTTGTGATGGTGGCCTTGAATGATGCTTTTGAGATTTGACTTTTACTCAGTTTTTAAAAATGTCAGTTGATCTGTTGTCTCATGCATTTGGATGAGGGCTAGAGGGTCCTTACCGCCGTGACTAATTCAGTATCGTTCCCTCTGCACTCTCTCTCCCTGTCGTTGACCCGCTTGCTTTGCCTTTGTAAGTATATGTCTCATTTTTACTTGTATCATGTTGCTGTCTAACCTGTCTTTAGTGAGCGTAGTGGTTTCTCCACAGCTTCCCAACGCTGCCCAACGTTCCCTTGCCCTGCCAGCCTCTGGTCACCCCCTCCCACCCCACCACTCCTCATGTCTCTTATCTTTCTATCTCACCTCCTTCCCCATTTACCAACTCCGACCTTGCTTTTTCTCTCCCAGTGTGCCTCTCCCCCAACCTAACAGTGATGGATCTTCCTGCTCCTCCTCACTAGCAGGATTCAGCCCTACCAGATATGAGGCGGGAGGTGGCCTGCATAAACAAACGACCCGTGAAGCCTGTCTAGGCTTCCCAAGGTCACCGTCGGGACAGTATTCCAACGCCCTCGGCGGTGGAAAGGGAGGCAAATTTGGCCACAATTTCTCAAGTCAAGGAGCAGTTCTGTTGCTCTCCTGAGGTCTGAATGCCGCCTCATATCTGTTTGGCCGTTAGGTGGAATCACAGAGTAAATTTTTTAAGAAAGCTTCACCTTCTTCACACGTACTGACATCCTTTCCCTAGTGCCCAGACACACCGGTGTCCCATGATGCATTGCGGGACACCAGCAGCCTGGGCTCAGCTAACGCGCTAATCCAATTTGATTGTGGCTGTGAGACATAGTGGGGAGCCTGCCATGAGAGGGGGCAACTACTCGTAGCCCTGCCACCCCCCAACTGGCCGCACTAACACTCCTCTCATAGGCCTAGAGGTGCCGCTTAGAATGCCAGTCGGACCAATGAGGTTGTCACGCCGATGGGGATTGGATGGCGCGGGGGGGGGATCTCTCAACACATGGCTGCTGGCTGGGTGGTAGCGATCCCAGCGTGGCGCCAGCCAGCGTGTAGCCAGGCAACACATGCCCAGGGCACTTGGCGCGACTCGGCGTCACAGACACAGCCCAGTCAGGACAGTTTAAGGGGATGAGTGACGCGGCTGCCACCGCACATGCAGTGTGCGGCAGCGTGCCTCTGAACACGTGTCTCGTTGGGATTGGATTGTTCCGGATGAATTCCAAGACAAACGCAAATGAACATAAAGAATGTGCCAGAATTGACTCAGACGTCAAATTAAAGATCGGTTATTTGTGGAGTTACATTTTTACATCATAATCTGCTTTGGAAACACATTTTCTGGCTGGTATTCTAACAATAGTGGGGAAACAATTTACTCTACAGCTGCCTTAGTCCTGTGTATTTTGGTCTGCTCCGATATAGTAAAGGATTGTAGCTACAGTACATTGTAGCTATGTGTGACAACAGTAATCTCCCTAATGGTTCTAACCATGTTAGTGCCATACAGTAGACTAATCGCTCCATGTAGAGTACTGTGTTACCCTGCTGTGTTATATGGCGTTCCAATAAGACCCACAGCTTCTCGTTCCAGTCTAAATACTTGTGTCCCTTCTTTGCTGCAGTAACTCCCCTCCAAGTGTTTATGTGGTAGATGTAGCCTTGGTCTGCTGTGTGTGTGTGTGTGTGTGTGTGTTTTGGGTGTGTGGGGAGGTGAGCAACATGGGTGTCTTAACCACCCATGTTTCTGTCTCTC
>JAODUG010000012.1:680251-701932 GCA_027564795.1 Aphredoderus sayanus
AACTAGGAACCCACTCTCAGGGTAACTTAGATGCAAGATGGGGTGTGTCTTGAGACTTTGTGTGTGTGTGTGTGTGTGTTATTCAGTTAGTGGTGGTGTTGACAGTGTTCTAGGTCACGGTTGTGCCAGATTCCTCAGCGCACAGATCCCTGACAGAGCTGTGAGCGATAATAAGGGAAGGTATGTCCATCCCTGTGTATCTTTGGGACTGTTGTATTGTGGGAGAAGTGGAGAAGGGTCATTTTCCAAAGTGTCAGGTCAAGCTGTTAACGGCCCTTTTCACACTGATGGAAGGTATCGTCATGTATTTTTTCTTCTTCTACGTTCTACTGCGGCGGGTTTCAGGAAATTAGCTGGTAGGTTGACATGTTTATGTTTTCGGAACTACAGTACCATTCCCACTGTAACTGATAAATTGATAATCCTGTTTCTGTTTGTAGTTGTTTCTATAGTTGAGTTCTGATCCTTCATAGAATGTTTGTTATCAACTATGGTCAGTGTCTGGTATACCTGCTGTAAGGTTCTCTGCCCACTGGCCCATTGCATTTTTTGTCAAATTATGATTGACCGGTGTTACCATTTGATGTGTGTTGCCAGTATGGTTTCTTTCATCAGTTAATTAAAGTCCCCTGGGCAAGGCATGCAAATTATACTCATGACCTTGATGTCCTTTTACCAAATGCAATGTTGTGCTTGGCAAGTTGCATGAAAAAACAGATGTGCATAAACAAAACAAATAAATATATAAAAATACCATTATTCACTGCTGGAAGTTTGCCATTGATATCTTTAATGTCAGATTTTGTGTTGTGGGCCAGACCTATATTCAGTGAAACCAGAGCTCTGTTGTTTCCCAAAAGAAATGATGGAATGTCACTGTGACCATCTCCTCCCCTGTGGTGTATCTGTGACGCCAGCTGTATCCACTGACAATAGATCCTCGTGCTTCACAATGGAGATTTGCATTTTCATTGTGGAGCCTCTGTTTAGGGGCTGAAACATGGCTCTCTCTTTCTGCCATTGTCTGAGTGGGGCAGCATTTATGTATTTCAGACATTTCAGTATTACTACTGTATTTCAGACATTTCAGTATTACTCAGGTGTAACCTTTAATAAGTCAAACAGGAACATGTTGCCATATGACAACACACATGGCAGATAGGAAGGAGATGAAGATGTTGTTAATATTGCTGTCCTCATGAAATTAAAGCTGTAACCCACTGTCTGATGTAAAGATCACTTGGACTCAATCCAGCTAGATGTGAAAATGTGTATTAACAGTATGATAACAGTATGACTCATCAGTATTTCTTGAAGAAGTTGTTTAATCGGATACATTTACTCAAAACACCTGTGTGTGTATATGGGGCCTTAATGTTCTATTTACAGAAGGATAGCAAACCATTTAGGCTGATGGATAAAGTTTTTCACAGTTTATGAAGAAAACTGTTGTTTTATATGCCAACATATTAGTTACAGTTAAACTGATAATTTTTATAAAGAATGGGACTTTATAGGTATAAAGCTTAAAACTAAACATATTAAAACTTAAAACCTAATTATTAAAACTGGTTAATGTAAATTTATGTCATTGTTAACATGTATAAGTCTTATAGTTGACCTGCCTTTTTAATCTCAGCTGTGCCACTGCCTTGACGTATTGGAGTAGTAGAAGAAGGGACAAGAAACATAAGCTTTAAAAATGTAGGTTCACTACATTAACATACCAATGTGGTGAACCTACACATTTTAATGCAGCCTAGAAGCTCCTTTCTCTCCTGTACAGGGAAATATCCTCACCCCTTTGTCAAGGTCTGACCTCTGGGAGATAGATGTCTGACTTTGAGTTGAGGGTATGATAAGGAGAACATACCGCTTGGCATTCCTTTTGCTAAAGAATGTCAATTCTCCATTTTGGGTCGGCAGGGCTAAGCTTCCAGAAAGAGTCTGTGTTATTCTTGCAGAGATATAAGCCACATTGACTCCCCTAACTAAATGTATGTGCTGTGTAGTTGCCTTTTCTTACATTCAACAATAGTTCTAGTTATATGTACTTAAATGTTATTGATGTGTATGTGTAGCCTATATTTTTACCTCACCTCTATTTCTTTTCATCACTGTAAAAATGTATTGCATGCAAATTTATTTCTTCTAAAATTTCCCTTTGGTTTTAAAATGTAGTGATGTTAAAGGAACTTCCCTGTTATAACAGTCCCACAATTATCTGTATTGAAGGAGGCATTCCGACTTGTGTCTCTAATGGAAGTCGCTAAGACGTTAAGCTCCCACTGCAATATGTTGAGGATGTGTGCGCACATGTTTACGACCATATGGAAGATCCCTGGCTCAGTCCTGTATCTCTTGTGGTCTAATGTGTGTCTAGTGACCATGGGTTTAATCCCTGGGGTTCAGGTTTTAATGGAAAGAATTTCTGCTATATACCTGGTCGTTATGTACAGTACTGTACATGTGCTGTGCCCTGCTAATCCTATCCCCAAGCAGGATAATGTTCCACAGTGATGCTATTTGCTCAGGCACCCTCTTTGTTTAGTTACAATAGTTTGTCTTGTTTCTGTCACTTTGGGTTCTATTCTGAACAAAAATATGAATACTTTCATTTTTCGCTCACATTGTCATGAGTTGAAATAAGACTTCTATGCTAAAAAACATTTATTTCTCTACACTTTGTTCACAAATGTGTTGAACTCTGTGTTCAAAGGTGAAGTGAGCACTTCACCTTTGCCAAGAGAATCCATCCACCAAGGTGTGGCATATCAAGATGCTGATTAGACAGCATGATTATTGCATTAAAAGACACACACAATGCCCTAGATGTAATACGTTTTGCGGGAGGGTGTAATTTGGCATGGTGATTGCAGGACTATTCACCAGAATGCCAGCTAAAATAGGCTATTTTAGAGTGGAATGTGAATAAAATATGAGAGAAATAAACGTTATTGTTTTGTTTAAAGAAGTCTTCAATTCAACAAAAAATGGTAGCAACAACAAAAGCGTTGTTTATATTTTGGTTCAGCATAGTTTACCACTCTTGATCTACTGTATGTACTATGATAATATTTCCTTTCCCTCCTCATCTATCAGCCAGGAAGGTAAAAATGGTAGATGTGCCATCAGAGTATGAGGTGCGCGTGGCGAGGAACTTTCTCACCAAGATCTTGCGAAGCTCTATGAGGTAGCATGGACAGGAAGCTTTCTCAATATTGCTAATCATTCCAGAGCTATGTCACAGTCCAGCCTCTGTTTGTTGTGTTTGGTTTTAGAGTTAGTCAAGTTGATGTGGTCTTCTGTTTGTGTAATCCATTGTGCCTTTCTGTGACCTCATCCTTTTGTCTAGCTTGTAAAACAGTGTTTTAGAAAAAAGGATATTGAAAGGATTGTAATTTAAGATGCTGATTCTTATTTTTGATCTTGCTATATCTGCCTCCATATTGTGTTTTTTCGTGCTCCCCTGATGTTAGAGAACCTAAAATAGTTTATCCATATATATACAAACTGAATATGAGAATGAGTTTCTTAATTATTTTACAGTTTTATGTGTGTGCATGCATTACATTCTTGTGGCCATAGTTTGAATGCTATACTGTAGCTCACTATGAACCCTCCCGCTGTCCTAAGGCATTTCAGCAGACTACCAGCAGAGGGAGCCAACCGTCATACTGTCCATTGTGGTTGGGACCCGCTACTGGCAAGTGCATGGGTCATTTTGACCCATAGTACAGCAGGAGGGTTAATGGTAACAATGTTGTTGTTGAATGTGTTTTAGACTTCATAGATAGTAGTTAAATCCCCAAAACAATAATTACTGAATTTCTTTATTTTTTATTTTTTTATTTTTTTTGATGTATGAGTTTGTGGACGTGTTTGTCATTCCAACATGAACCCGTGTTAAATTAAATATTAATAATTCTTCTCTGTGGCATGCTTACCAGGAAGAGCCGCTTCAAGGGGTATGTATTTATTTACAGTAAATAAAGGGTTATTTCAAATGGATTTAAAATATGCCATGAAAATACTGTATGTGTTTTGAGAATGAATAAATGTGATTGCTTTCTAACGTTTTCCTTTCTCTGACCTTTTTAATATGCACATCTTGTACAGTACATTAGCTTATGAAATGTGTTTGTGAATTGAAATGCTTTTCAAATTAAAAGGTTAAAAGAGAGGTTTCCAGAAGTCAGTGACATTAAAGTCTGTGATCATGTGTAACACACACTGTTGTCTTTCCTCTATAGGAAGGATGACCCAGCCTCACGTCCACATTCCTGGCACATCTCTAAGCTGACTGAAGAGGATTTGGAGCCCAGAGGAAGAGAAACCACCCCTGCCCCCATCAGACAGCCAAAATATAGACCAGGGTGAGCCATGGACCTATTTAGCATATTGGGCTTGGAGGCTTTTCAGGTGTTGTGGCAAAATAACCTCTTAAAAAAAGCACAATACCTACAGTACTAGACAATTTATTAAAGGTGGAGCCAGCCAGTTAGAGAGAGATTTCTGCAGCATCAAAACAAAAACACGTCTCCCATCAATGCAGTAGGCTTCTCCTTCAGAAGCTCCGTCCTCGAAATTGTCAAGGCTAGGATAATGTTGTGTGGTGCGGTCTGCACAGCTTTGTTTGTGTTCCCCTTTACAGAGCCAGGGCTGTATAGAAACACCAGATTTTGTTTTTGCGCACACACACAGAACAGGCAGCTAGGAGATAATAGCTTAATATACAGTATGTATTAGCTTACAATTGCTGGCTTCACCTTTTAACCGACATTTTGCCACCATGGTAACTCCTATTCCTAGATTTCCAATGCCTAACAATAGGTTTAAATGAGATTGACATTGAATTAACACACTAATTCCTAATTAAACGCCATTATTCGTGTTTCCTCAGATCGAAAGAGTCGTCTAACCAAGACCAGAGTCAGTCCACCCAGTCAAGTTCAGCGGACGACATGGAGAGTTTTGAGCGTCGCTCTCACCACTATAACCCAGGCCGCCTCTCCCCCGCCAGTAAATACCCCAGCAGCCCCGAGCCACACTGCGGGGGGGTCAACATCAGAGAGCTGAGCTGTCTGTCCGGAGGCTCCAGCCCCCCGCATGCCGACCGTCGCCCCCTAGCGTCCACTTGCAGGAGCACCGCCACCGAGAACATCTTCTTCAAGGGCCTGCAGAGCGAGGCCTCCAGGCCTGGGGAGCGCCTCAGGTACCTGCAGCCCCCGCCGGGCAGCAGAGGCTGGGAGAGGGCCAGAGCGGAGGAGCAGGTGGCCCCACGGGTCTCCTCCACCTCAACCTCCTCCAGCAGACCAAACTTTGGCCCTGTGTGGCAGGTACCGGAGAGGAAGCTGACCCAGTCTCCTCCTCCTCTGCGCGGTGACAGTTTTGCCATTTCCAAGGTGTTTCCTTGCTCCAAAGGAACGGTTGGTCAAACAGGCAGAGGGGGCGACAAGTTGAATCACGAGATGAAAACGGTCAAATCCCACCTCTCCGCCACCCGCCACGAGAAAGGTCCCGAATCCAGACACGGCGTAAACCCAACCAAAGACTTCCTGCACCCCGACATGGCGGCCGACCACAACCACAACCAGCTCCACCCCGCCAAGCTCTTCTCCCTGTCCAGCACCGACGTGAGGCAGAGCCAAGCCCAGCCCGCCTGCCCTCCCCACCACCAGAGGCAGTACAGCGACGAGAGCCCGTTCTACGCGCAAACCAGACTGGCTCCAGCGCAGTCGCATCAGACCATGGGAAGCTACTACCGCAGCCTTCAGGACATCCCCACCAACGCTTCCAGCCGCAAGCAGGCCGGGCTGTCAGCCCACCAAGGGCTCGCGGCGGGTCCCGCAGCGTGCCAGAACCCGGAGAACGGGAGCCGCGGCAAATACTGCGGCACAGCGGCTAGGCTGTCCGGCCAGATTGCTGAGCCCCAGGTCAGACCGGGGAAGACGGAGGGCTCGAGGGGGGATACAGACCTCTCCCACTGGGCTAACGGCAACGGCCGAAGCTCCTTAAGCTCCTCGAAGAGCGGCAACAAGAAGTACTCTCTTCCTCAGTCTAAAGCGCCTTCTATCGACAGCAGGGACAGCAATGGCCATTCCCAGCAAGGAGAAGACCTTGGGTATGAACACCCTGCCACTGAATTGTCCTCGGAGAACCACAATCGAGGTGAGGGGCATTGGAACGACAAGAAAGCGAAACCCCACCCAAGTCAGAGCCATAACGACCACAAGCTCAAACCCCCAAGTAGCCATGTCCCATGGGTGCCTCAGGAGGACGACAGGATATCACCTCTCAAGACCCCCTTGCTCCACTCCCTGACGCAGGAGAGCTGGAGGAAAGTGGCAGGTAGCCACGGCAACAGCAGCAGCAGCAGCAGCAGCTCCTGCCAGGCTCAGGACGGCGGCGGCGGCGACGCCGCGGCGACGGCCGGCGGGAAGGCGGGTCGCCGCGGCGACCGCTACTCCACCGCCCTGCGCAACGAGATCCAGGAGAAGCGGGCGCAGCTGCAGAAGAGCCGTAGCGCGGCGACGCTGTCTCACTGGGAGGGGGAGGGGGAGGCGGGGGACGGCGCCTTCTCCAACACCTACAAGGACCACCTGAAGGAGGCGCAGGCGAGGGTGCTCCAGGCCACCTCCTTCCAGAGACGGGACCTGGAGCCGCCCGCCGGGGAGGTGCCAGCGGGTAAAGCCGGCGCCGCCAACGTCAACAACAACCACCAGCTGTCCCGCATCGGAGCCCGTAAGCGCTTCCCCCTGGCCAAGAGGGTGCGCTCCTTCTCTGAGCCCGACAAGATGGACCAGGTGGGCGCGGAAGGGGAGGCCAAAGCGGGCTCCTTGAGCGAGCGGCGAAGGCCGTTCGAGAGCAAGCCGGCCGCCTCCAGAGACCCGAGAAGCAAGGCCGGCCCGCCCAGCTGGGGCGCGGACCTGGACAAGGCAGGCCGGGCCAAGGGAGGGCCGATGTGCGGAGAACCCCGGGGAGTTCGGCCCAGCCCAGGCTCCAGGTCGCCCAGCCCTGGGCGAACACAGGCCCTGCTGGAGCAGCAGCAGAGGCTGGGGACCTTCGCCGAGTACCAGGCCACGTGGAGCATGCAGAGGAAGGCATCGGACGCCAAGGCAGGGGGCAGGTACCGTTCGGTGGAGAACATCTTGGACACGGACGACGGAGACAAAGCCGTCGTACACGAGCGCTCGAGATCTTCTCCTTCTGCTGACTTCTATGCAGGGGTGAGGGCAGCTCACAAAATGATACCACTTGTTGTTTACATTACAAGTTTCATGGATGGATGCGTTTTATTCCAGAACATTCCCGTGCCTTTGAGAGGACCTGTCAATAACCCCTCCATGGGTCCAAGATGTGAACAACAGAGCAGGTGAGACAAATATTTAGTTTATGTACTAGAAAGAAGCCCCCCCAGTCCCCCAAAGCAACATGTTTCTGCTTTAAAGATACACTCCTCGATTTCACTCCCCGGTAAAATATGTAAAAAGTATCTAAAAATACATTGAGTACTGGCACTCTAGTCTACTCCTCCCCGTGCAGCACTAAAGGCTTACACCGGTCTCTCCCCGTCCCCTTACATCTTCTCACACCTTTGTGAACAGTTGGAGTGTGTTAAAATAGACAAACTCTAAATACTGTAGAAACAGTATTTAGAGTTAACTATAACGCAATGGGATATTTTTAGTTTACCACATGCAGCCAAGGCTCGGGTCAAGTTAAATAATTGCTTACAGGTTTGATCACAAAAGGCATATTTACAAGACTATGCGGGAAAAAATTGAAACGTGGAAATGTGTTAGCTGGTAATATATGGGTGTCTGAAGCGTACATTTTCCAGTTCAGGTGTGCTGTGAGTTGACTCACTTTAAGATTAATGTAGAATGTTTGTTTTATAGAATATGTTGTGGTCAACATGTGAAACAACAGTGTTTACCTTCCACTAACCACATGCTAGTGAACTGTTAATCTGTTTAAAGGTTGTAATTTGAACACTTCTCGGTTTGTGTTTGGAATTGGAATTTTAGTAGAAGTTCTGTTGAGTGGCTCTCACTCCTCTGCACACCCCCCTCCAACTGCCCACACTATATTGGACAGCTGTGCTTCAAACATAACCAGTAAACAGGGTCAGGAGTTACTGTATATCATAGTGGATGATATAAGGAATAAAGCTTATTGAATTTGAGCATTTACCACTCGCTGTCTCTGTGGTCTGTTGACAGTGTTTCTCACCCTGGTTATACATCTCAGAAGGTGGGTGCTAAGACAGGGATAGGCTACGCCCTGTGTAATGCAACACGTCTGGTTATATGGCTTTCATCTCAGGTTCCCTCATGGGACAACAATGCCCGAAGGCTTTTAGCCTGCCAAGATGTTTCTTAACTTATTGTGGAATTTGAATTCCAAATTAGTTCCAAATGTATTAAGTTAATGGATCCTAACACTTTTGTTATTAGAATTTTATAATGTCTCCTCATTTTATCATTGCCATTGTTTTGTTAATTACGTGTTTTCACTTAGAGCTTTCAGTTTATTATTGGTTTACGCTGTATGTTCCATTTTTGGCTTTTTGTGGTAAAATGGTCCTGGGTGTTCATAAACAGATTCGTAATGAACAGTTTGAACGTCGCACTGTAGCCTCTGGACTGTTGTTATGAGGCAGGAGCATTAGCGACATGCTGAACACTGTCTGTGGTCTGCTGTGGTCTAGAGAGCAGCTTGAGAGCAGGTTGCGCTACCAGCCTGGCCAGCCCCACCAGGCAGCACAGCCTCAGCCCGGCAGCGACCACACAGTCCCCTCCGACCGCAGGGCCAAGTCTGCCTCCCACGCCACACTCCCCGCGGGCCCTCCAGGCCACAGCCCGAGCCCTGGTTCACAGCACCCAGCCCAGGCTGCCCAGACCGAGGGCCTCCTGCCACCGCCCTGGTCCCATTTAGGCCACCAAACCACATCCTGCACCCAGGAATTCGACCCCAGTGCCCAGGCAGGGCCGGCGTCGCTCCAGGCTCCGTCTGGCTCTAGCCCCAGTCCCCGGACAGGCCCCCGGAACGACACGCCATCCCAGAGGTGTGGCGCTTCTCCGGGTGGAACGGACCCTGGCGCAGAGCTATTAGCAGCAGAGGCTAGCAGGCAGGCGATGGCCACAGAACCGCCACAGCCCTCTTCCTCCCAGACGCTCACCCTGTCCCGAACCTCCGCGGATGGAGTGCGGTCCCCATCGCCGCAGTTCGCCCCCCAGAGGCTAACAGACAAGCCACCGGTTGTGTCACACCTCCCAGCAAGGTAAGCAGCTTGGCTAAATCCTCCGTAAATCCACTTTCTCTCTTCTAACTGCCTGGTGAGCTGGTGACTATGCAAAGCTCCTACACAGAGGCTCCTGGGGAACTTAAAGAGGCTTAGGTGTGTTTCCTGTTTTGCTGTTACTCAACTAGTAAGCACCAGAATAGAATGACAGTTATGACATTTTTAATAGCTCTTATTGTAACTAAATGCAATGGTGTCAGAAAAATGTTAAGATATAGTTGGAATATACATTTTCTATGAGTGAGTCTCGTTCATATTGCCTTCTGATTCGCTCTTAGTCACATTTTTTTAGTTGAATTGTTTATGTATTGCAACATGAAAGATGAGGGTGTTATTAAATTAAAGCCACATGTCCACTGTGAGTCTGACTTTCCATTGCATTCAGAGTCCATCCTTTTAAATTAGAAATGCTGTACCGATCACTACTGTTGCGTGACGAACCTACAGCCGAAGCGCTCATTAAATCCACCTTGTCACAGCAGCTGCGATTTCGATAGGATTTCGAGCTTATTCTGCTGTTGCCTTGTGTCGTGTCAACTCCAGAGTCATTCCTGTACGTAAAAAAAAATAATCTAGAAAAACAAATTAATTCAGTGTGAAGATGATGTTGACGGTGTTTGGGATAAATATGTTTAAAATATGATTGGAGTGCATACCGGATACACCGGGCCTAATGCCAGTAGTATTTTCAGTGCTTGCTGGCCAGGCCAGCTCAATCAAACTGAACCAGCGGCTGGTGATTATATGATTACTTCATTACCTGCAGCTGTGTTTACCCTGCTCTGGCACGGTTGTGAAAATGTATTACTATAACTACTACATAGTTATTATCATAAAGGCTGGCGTTTATCTGAATTGATCTCAAGTCTAAGAATATATGAAAGTGTTTTATTCGATAACATTATATTTTATTTGAAATATTGTTTAAAAAAAAACATAAATAGAAGGTATCCGTGTCAGCATATGATGCCATTTGCACCTTCCCAGACCAGAAGCTGGCCCGAGGGAGGCCACATGCGTCCACAGCCAAGCGAGGAGGGTCCCGGTGAGGATCGTGCACGCCGAGAGCAGCATGGAGCGTGAGGGCCGCGCCTACCTGGCTCACCACCCCAAGGAGGCCCCTGAATGCCCGGAGCCACCAAAGCCTCTCTCCCAGCTCCTGGTGCCAGGTGCCGCCGGGCTCCCCTCCCCCCCCTCCCCGTTCAGCGCCTACGACACCCAGCGAAAGGCGCAGGCCCCCACCCGGAGCTCGGGAGAGGACGCAGAGAGAGAGGAGCTGGCCAGGGACATCATGGGCAGAGATAAGTCCCTGGCTGACATCCTGGGCCAGACGGGCATGAAGACCACCATGGACCTGATGGAGGGACTCTTCCCCCAGGGAGAGCAGGTGCTGGAGGGGGCCCAACAGCGCCGGAGAGCTCCCGCCGGCCCTAGGCAGCCCTCTGTCTCACCTAGAACAGCAGAGGAAAGGTGGGGTATAACGTAACAAAACACCTAATTGAATCCCTGTGCTTTACCCATTGACAGCCTGGATCACTCTCTTTACTCTTAATACTATCCAATGAGGTTATCCTGTTCCTGTACCAAGGGACCTAGACTCAGCCTCTACCATCCGTTAGCACTACGTCACATAAGCAACTCTGTGCTGAACGTCTGATACATATACCCCTGTAAGCTCCACAGCACTTTCTGGAAGTGACGAAGTGGATTTCCATTGGCTGAACGTGTTAGCATTGTCACTCGCTAGTCTGTATTCGTAATTCCAGTGCGTTGCTAGTGCAGTGCTTTATTTACTAATTTAAAATGTTCTATTTATTTTAATCAATAACCGTAGCCTACTTATCTAATTGGTTTACAAGATCTGCAAACAGCCAGAGTCATGTTTTGAAGTTTCCCAACAAATTCCCAACAAATACGAAAGAAACGTCCAACTTGGTCATTGAGTTATGTAGTTGGTCGTCATACATGTCAATCAAAATTCCTCTCCTGTGAAGTAGGCGGGTCTTGACACAGTGAGCCAGCTCTGTGTCCCAGACTTTGCTGCAAGTCAAGACTGGCTCTGTAAAACAAGGGATCATGTTCAGCGTTTACAAAGCCCGCCACCTGGTGGTCAAGCCTTGAGTTATTTCAAGTCAGCCCAGTCAACCTTCTCTCTTGTCTGTTCAGAGTGATTCATGGCTACACAGTGGGTCTCTTTTGAGATAAGAAACCATTTCTGAACGGGGGAATGGTGTGTATGTCTTTCACAAGCTCGGGTCCTCTGGGGCCTGGGAGTTTTAGGGTTCTGCACAGTGTCTTAGCTGTTCCTAGCACTGCACTTATCTTGACAGAGACCACAGAATCTGATGGAGCCATTTTCCCAGCTTAGGGCCTTTTTATATATATGCACACTGTATATCATTTTGTCCTCATCTTCAATACAGTGGTGTGGTTCTACATTGTAACATGGTCTCTCATCTTACAAATTGTGCCACTTTAAAATGTATATAGGTAATATTTGCAAAACATGGTAATATGGCAATTGCTAAAGTGTGTGTATGTGTGTGCGTCAGGAGCGAGGATGAGGGTGTGTCTGCGTCGGCCTCCTTGGTGCCAAGCTCCTCCTACTACAGCACCTCCGCTCCAAAGGCAGAGCTCCTCATCAAAATGAAGGACATGCAGGAGCAGCTGGAAGAGCAGGACTCTGAGGACGAGCTGGATGTCGATCTGGCCGGCAAGAAGGTTCCAGAACACGTGTCCCTCTCTGTATCTATTATAGAAACATTAAAAAGCAAGGAATAAAAATAAAAAAAAGTTTATTTAAAAAAACAAAAACAATCCCTTTTTTATCTGAAAGTGGTCCTGAACAACAACAGGCTAGAGTGATGTACCATTTGTTGTCAACAGGGGGCCCTCAGTCTCAGATTTCAATGCGACTGCATGTTTTCATTTTATAAAATAGATTACGTCTACAGTATGTCTTTAGCCTGCTAATGCTAACGCTAATGCTAACCGCTAACCGGCCTACAGCACCAGCTGATCTCCAGCCTGGCGCGGAAGCTGAAGGTGCTGCGGGAGGCGCGGCAGAGCCTGCAGGAGGACGTGGAGGCCAACGAGTCCCTGGGGCTCCAGGTGGAGGCCACCGTGCAGAGCCTGTGCCGGCCCAACCAGCTGGACAAGTTCCGCATGTTCGTGGGCGACCTGGACAAGGTGGTGAGCCTCCTGCTGTCCCTGTCAGGGCGGCTGGCCCGCGTGGAGAACGCCCTCAACAGCCTGGAGGACGAGGCACCACCGGAGGAGAAGGTAGCTGGGTCACCTTGTGTGGAAATGATTAACAGTATCAATTAGGACTTTAAAGGCACACTCCTTGACAGTGTTATTGTCCCTCGGCTCTCACTGCGTAGGGGAAGGAGTAGAGAGGAGTGCACGCCACTTGTAATGCTGGTTTCAACCACAAGTTTTTCCAGACACAGATTAAGATTAAGAGTGTCCCTTTAATTCCGACTCTAGCTGGGAAAATATTGTTTATCACTGCTGATTCTCATTATCACATGGTAATATAATATATCACATATATTCTATATTCTATTGTCACTGTTGTGATAATGTTTAAGTCACATTGTATATCGTAATACACTGCCATCATTAAACCTTCCCTCTCTCCATCACTCTCTATTTTAATCGGGGGGTCGACCTCACCCCCAAACAGCGCACGTTGACAGAGAAGCGCAAGCTGCTCATGCGGCAGCACGAAGACGCCAAGGAGCTGAAGGAGAACCTGGACCGGCGGGAGCGCCTGGTCTCGGCCATCATGGAGACGCACCTGGACGCAGAGAGCCTGGACGACTACCGCCACTTCGTCAAGATGAAGTCGGCCCTCATCATCGAGCAGCGCAAGCTGGAGGACAAGGTCAAGCTGGGCGAGGAGCAGCTCAAGTGCCTGGTGGACAGTCTTCCCGCGGAGCAGAGGGCGCTGTTGTGACCTCTTTATTGAATTGCCTCAATTTTCAAACATGAACTGTAGCCTACTTCCTCCAAAATGGATCTCATTGATATAAAAATGTTACCTTGTCACTTTATATATTATTGACATTCCTGGGTAATTTTGGAGGGAAAACTGTAAAATGTTAAATAAATAGGTATTATTTACAGAACGATCCAGCGGTGGATGGAAGTATTATTTAGTCTATTCAAAACTATACAAATAATACATTTCTGAGCGCATCCCAAACAATGCCTTTTCATATGTATATATTTTTACATCAGTTCAATTAGGCTAACACAACACATGCATTTATCCAGTGTAAACCATTGCTTAACAGTGGTGAAACCATTGTGGCCAGTGTTATTATGTAAAAGTAATTTATATGAATCCCAGTAAGTGACTCCAAAATACAATATAGCATAGTCAGAAACAGAGAAGCATCAAAGAAGGACCTGGTGAATCATTGTTATTATTTATTTGTATTGTTATTTAAAATATGTCCTTATCTATGGGTCTGACCCTAGTATAAAGGATAGTGTCTATTTAACAATAAGATACACTGCTACACACTATTGGCATTTAAGCAGTTTGTTGACACACTTAGTCAGCAAGATGTCCAAAGATGTGTGTAGGAGTTCAGTGCCCATGACTCAAGGGCACTAAAGATGATGTGAGGGCTGAGGAAACCAACTATAGGCAGTAGTCAGTGTTATTTCTATATAGTTGGATTTTTTACACACATCTGCCAGGTCCATACACCCTGTATAGCCTACAAGGTTGCTTTATTTATTATTTCCATGTACGTACAAGTACATTTACTTCATACTGTATATTGTTTCCACCTCTTGTACCTATGTGATGCTGTCATGTGACCTTCATCTATATCATCTCAATTATAGTGCATGTTTTTTTTAGATTTTTTTTGTTGTTGTAATTTATTGTAGACTTTGAGATACTTGTATGAAAGTGGGAGTGTTTTTCCAGTTATTTAATTTTATTTCTTGTTTATTTACGTTTGTGTTTATTGTTTTGTTTTTATTTTATAAAATGGATTTTCATTCTAAAGTTTAATTCTTGTATGTTCAATGAAAATGGCATTTTAGTAACAACTGTATAATTAGTGGGAATCGGCATTCAGTTTATTTGTTTAAAATTATTAGTGAGTAAATTGATTATTTGAGTGTATATCATTCTGACAACTTAAAGGTACTCTTTAAATGACAGTGCTGAATTCCAGCAGTCTATAATGTTGTTGCTTTTCTGCTGCTAATGGAATCTGCCAATTTTACAGCTACAGGAAACATTATGTTTAGTATAGGCCTATCTTTTTCAAAACAAATTGGTAACTAGAGTTTCATTTCACTTTTTTGAGAGAGCTTTAGCAAAACAAATGGCTACTGCATGAACAAATGAGATGTTTCAGGGGTTTCTGATTCCCTAATGCAGTGTTTCGCAACAGTAAATTATTGAGGCATGGTTGAACTGCTTTATCCAAATGGGATTGTTTTACATTATATTTAATTATTTGGCACTTCTCTGGCTTGCCCTGTTGGGTGTGGTTTTATTCCTCTGTCTAAAGACTACATAGTGCCTATATAGTCTGCCACCACTGGATATTTGTACCTCAATACCACTACACAGCTTACATCATCTGTGCAATACTCATCAACTGGAACAATAAATTATTAAACTGAGAGTTCTGATGTCATGTGTTTTTGGTATTAGGCATTTGTACTTGTATTTTTGTCTAATCAATTGTATATTTTATTGTTCAATGACAAAAAATATGGGATTTACTTTCATTTTTGCTAGGATATTTAGTTTAGGTTATATTGGTTTATATGATCATTAATGAAATACTTTTTTCATTTCAAACAAGAAAATAGTAACTTACCCTTTCCTTTGCCAGGTACAGTAGAACATCTGGCAAGAGGACATAGCAGAGAAAGTTCTGGTAGGACCTGATCTCACACACCAGTAAGATCTAATATAGTACAAAACAACATATTAGTCTGCTAAATCACCCAGTTTAGTTACTGTTTTTGACTTTCTTTATAATAATAATAGCAAAATGCAAAGCACCTGTATGCACGGCACATAACATCATACCAGCTTTATATGCCAAGTAAAATATTTTATTGGTTTGCTACCACTAGACTATTGACGTCATATTTTATAGACAGTCTACATGTCCAGGTTGCTCCTTTTTATAGTGATGGTTTTGATTTAACTTTGTAAAACAAGCATGACAATGTAAATATTGTCCCACAAATTTACAGCAGCAATTCTTGCTTAACCAGTACTTTTCCTCCTTATAACCAAAAATATGTGGTACTGTATGTGTAGTTGCCAATTTCAGGTCCTAACCTGGTAATGCATGTGCGATTTGGCATTAAATCATTACCACAAAGGAACTCTTTAAAGTATACTGTACTGTATATTAATTCTTGTCACAAAGCCATACGGATAACAATAAATGGTCATGCTTCACTGACAGTGGAAAAAGCATACAGGTGAATGATGGCCTGCTTAGCCTTCCTGTCGAGTCAATCATTTACCGGTTGATAGGTGATGAAAACGGTATTTATCCCGTGAGAGGAGGAAGCGTTTCAAGGTTTTCATTTTTGATTCAGACAACTTGGACACCACAAGGCTGCTTCTGCTCAGGTAAACAAGTATCCTCTTTTTATATTTGCATCTGCAGTATCAAGGTGATAAAGCAACCATGTCTGTTTCTTTGGAAGGGGGGGTCTAATAACATTCAGAGTAGTAACCTGTTTAGAGAAAGACACCCAATCAACATTGTATGATTTTTAACATAATAGCCCAACTTGGCTGGCATTTGCACAACTCTAATTCACTGCTCCTTTGTCTTTTACAAAACTGAATTGTTTCTGTTCCTTCCCCATCCCAGCTCCGTTTACCTACACCTTTTGTCTATTGTGTTACTTGAGGAAGCCAAGGTTAAAGCAGTGCTTCAAGAAGCTAGAGTCTGTGAAGTGAAGCGCAACAACGAATGACTAATCTTTCCAAGATGTCTCGGGAAAGGCGTGAGCACATCGCTTCCCTTCTGCTTTGACTTCAGTTCACGTGGAACCGTTTCCATGGGCTATCTGGTTCACACCGCCCATTCCCAGCTTGTGGCGTTATGGCTGAGCTGTGTGGGCTGGGCGCTCACCGGCGTATCCCTGGGTCTGGTCCAGTGGAGGGTCTGGCACGTGTCTGACACCCGCATCATCAGCTCCGGCATCGCCTGGGTGGGCATATGGAGGGTCTGCTTCAACAGCCACACTCTTGTCAGCCCCGGGCTGAAGGTTATGTTCTGTCAGGGCGTTGGACTGGCGGAGGATTTCACCCCGTCCGAGATCGCGGCGGCCCAGGTTCTGATGTTCCTGTCCCTGCTGGCGGGTTTCTGTGGCAACGCCGGAGCAGCCTACGCCCTGAGGAATGTCTATTTTGGCCTGGAGAAGATCGCCCCGATCCGTTCTGCGTTTTCTGCCTCTGGCGTCCTCTGTCTGTTGGCCGCTGCTATGTCACTCACGCCTCTGGTGTGGAATCTTCGCTCGGTGGCGACCAATCAGACCATCCCTTTTCCCCCAGAGTTCCACATGCCCCGGGCCCCAGCGCTGCAGAGCGCAGGGGCGGGTATCTTCACTGGGTTGATAGCCACTACCCTGATGTTCGTCTCCGGGGTGACTTTCTTAAGTTACAGGCTGCCCGTGAGATCTGAAGTCAGGGTTCAGTCTTCTCAGAGAGGTGTAGGACATGTGTGTGGGGCACAGTCATCTGTTGGACCTTATTGGAGTTACCCTGATGGGATCTTGATGGGGAATAAGGGCAGAGATAATCCTGTTTTCCAAACTGACTCCTGAGGGGGCCCCATTAACGTTAACATTTGAATTAGGGTGCAGTTGCTCTTTAATATCAAGGATTACAAACTGTTAAGAGAAATACCGTATAAATGACATGACACTGTTTTTATTTCTAACTTTTTCCTTAAATAATTTGGTAGAAGCTCACACATCGTTTCTTCTTCTACTATCTTTGTGTAGATCAAGGAATCTAGTAGTTGCAGTTGGCAACTCCTTATGTCCTACATTTGTGCGTTAGCGCGTAGGCCTATCTACGTCAATGTAATGCGCGTTCATTAGCGTCACAAGCCTGGGAAATGGCCAGTTGTGATTCTAGCATGGTGCCAGGACAGGAGGCAGACACACAATAACAAAGGGGCCTTCTTCTCATGAGTCTGACAACCAGCTGTGCATTGTTTGTAAAGGAGGCTGTAACATTAGGATGGTCATTGACAATAAGTGGTCACACCTGATGTTGTTATAACATAAACTTCGAATAATTTCTATGTCCCTATGACTGGATTGTATATTCAGTGAATATATTATTACATCTACTTATATACAGTGAAGGCCACTGATATATTTTGTTTGGTGTTCTTAGACTGACCTTATGTGGCCACAAGTTGACTGGAATTGTGTCTTAATGACAAATGCCATTTATACCGTGTGCCACTCAAATAAACAGTTTGAACCACTTCAGAGTCTACACCGTATTGAGGCCATTTACTGACCCAGAGGCCATTTACTGACCCCAGCTGACCCTGGACACCCTCGTGTCCACAAAGCTTACTTTCCCCCGTTTGAATGGTAGAATATTTCTGAATGTTGGCTTTCCCTGTGGAAGTCACATGTGGCTACCATTGTTTACCATCTACTTGAGACTCCATGTGGTCGTTTGATGTGGAGCCAGCTACTGCACGGGGATGGATAGCTAGCATAGTGTGGGAGGGCCAGCTATAATGACCATATTGTACGCGTCCAACAAAGGCAGCTTTCAGATTGACAACATGAGGGCGGCCTTTGAGTGGCAGAGCATGTATTTGAACTATTATTGATCTTTTAAACTGTTATTATATAGGCAAGGGTTTTGCCTATAGATGTGCCCAAACACATTTTAACACAAGTGAGCTGTTGTTGAACAACTACCTTGCTGAAGAACAGCTTCAGCTTGAAGTCTTACACGTTCACATTCCTATATACAGGTTTGCCCCACACTAACCAGCAGTTGAATATATATTTGTTACATATGCATAAGTTACAGTTGAGACTCGATGAGGATTGAAGTATATTCTCGATGTGACAGCTGGTCATGAAGAGCTGTTTCGCTCATCTTTCAGCACGTTCATTGCTCTTACATGCTGATATATTAGAACATGGAAGTGAGGGGAATACAGGAATTATTAGGAATCCTTTGATATTAATGAAACAAAATATAAATGGGTACAATATGCAATCTTTACATCTTATTTATATATACTAACATTGTAATGAAGGGTGTAATTGTGTTGATTAATTTGTTGATAGTTAAGTTTTAAGTTTGATCACTTAATTTAAGAAATAAATATTAAAAGTAATTTACTTAAGTATTCACTTTTTCAACGTTAAGTTTCACTTAATTCAAACATGGAACAAATTATTTTGTAGAACAATGTCAAGGTCATAGGCTCAGTTACACATAAAATTCAACAGCATATTAAGATCTTTATGGTCAACAACAAATTATATGAACACAGAGGTTGAGACATTATTTTTAATTCATAAATCATATCTTCATATCTCTACAATTTCTTATTTTGGAATTCAGTACAGTTAAACTATTTCAATTGGATATTGGATTTGTGGTTGCACTACACAATACCTCTGTATCTGTCTGAAAACATTAGAATATGTATATGATTAAAAATTATGCAGTCTCATACAAAACACAATAAGAACACCAATATCTATTTTTAGCCAATATACTCTTAACTTCATATTCAGTATTCAGTATACCCCTTTGCTCTGAAATAAAATTGATATTTTTGTGCTCAATTTCCTCTACCTTAATATCTGTCTTTAATATACAATAATAGCTAAATCAAAAAGAAATGTCATTTAACAGAAGTGACTTATTAAGAGATACATACCATTTAATATCTCTGTTATCAATAATGGTAAACAATAATTATTGGTGCAGCTAAACAAAATGCTGTTATGTGGATGGATAATTCTACCAATTCTAACTAATGACCACATACTGTTGGAAAGCTACGGAATAGCTTGACACACACACATACACACACACAATTTGAGGCAGAAGAGAATCTATGACAATCATTATGAATGAAATAAAAACAAACATTTGCAGACACCATTCCAACCACACGCTTTCTGTCATTTAATTGTCTGACTATGTATTATTGCACACTATCTCACATACAGTACCAATGACGCATGCAACAGCAGCAGCTCAGTGTCTGAATCTCTGTGCTGAATCCAATCTTCTCTTTGGCTCCAAAAGGGGAATGTTCTATACAATGAATGTCCAACAACATATTCCAGTGATTGGGAAAACAATAAAAGTAACCATTGGACATGTATTCATACACTCCAGCAACAAGACTGTATATCCTATATAATATCTCATATATACATTTAGCTACATGTGGAAAAAGCTTAAATGATGCTTTTAACGCAGGGGACACAGATGCTCTCCAACAGGGTCTCCTCTTCTCCCGCTGTCCTCCGGGTCAAACTGACCCAACGCACTACCTCGTTGCACCAGCAGAAGGCGCCAACAGCAGCACGGACATGTGGCGCACAGCGGTTGGCGCCATCTGCTGGCGCAACGGGGTAGTGCGTGTGAAACCCCGAGGACAGCGGGGGAGGGTTAAACATACTCAGATCTGGACCTCTGGGATCTGAGCGGCCCGGGCCGGAGCGGATGGGTGCTGCGCCCCCCGACCAGAGGAATGGGCACTGCGACGCCACAGCTGTCCTCCTGCGAGCACACACAGGAGGAGAGCAGGAGAGCGCCGGCGATCAGGTGCAGGACGGCCGCCGTCCACCCGCAGAACAGGGCGTCGCCCAGCTCCCAGCGGGGCACCATCGCCGGCACGGCCCGGTCGAAGAACCGCTCCACAGTCAGGTGGGCCACGTAGGACGCCGGAACCAGCCCCAGGGTGCCCGCGGCCAGGGACAGCACCCCGCCCGCCCCCTTCAACACCCTCTTCGCCTTGAGGTCCTCCAGCCGGACGTCGCAGCCGTTGACAACGTACATCCCCGGGATGGCCAGGAGGAGGCCCAGGGAGCCCGTCGCCACAACGCCGCACATCAACACCCGGGCCAGCTTGATCTCCGGGGGCAAGCCCAGGAGGCTGTCGTAGGGCCTGCACTCGGTCACGCCTCCGACCCCCTGCACCACGCAGGTCTCCCACAGCCCCAGCTCGTAGCTCTCGCTGGGCAGCAGCTCCGTGGAGAGGGTGAGCCAGGTGGACATCATGGTGGTCGCCAGGGAGCACAGCCAGGCGCCCGCGTAGAACAGGAGCCCCGAGAGCTCCAGGAGGCAGACCTTGGCGTCCATCGGCCTTCCAGCCGGCCCACCGGTGCCCTCCGCCACCTCCACCGCCCCTGGCTTCTCCGTCGCTCTCCTCCCCGAGACTCGCCCGGTGGTTAAGAGGCGCTCAGCCTCGCCGGAGGGGTTTGTGGTCGGTGCATGTGTGTGGGGGGCGGAAGGTTGGCTCGCATAATGTCAGGTTGAGCTGGGTAGCTGCGCTTCTGGTCTCTGTCGGGGGGAATGTTGGCCAGGCCCCTTGCTTCGCCAATGGCCAGCGGGGAGCGGGGGAGGGGGGAGGGGAGTGGGGGGGGGGGGGCTGGCACAGCCAAACAAGCGCGTCATTATTCAGCCGTCCGGTCTTGTCTCCCTGGAACACACAGGATGTTGTCTGAACCCAGACAGGATGTTCTACGTGTGTGAAAGGCGTCCCTTCTTCGTGGAGGGACCACAGGCCCTGTCCAGCGTTGCCATGCAAATACAATCAGCGGATGAGAAGGGATGATATATTTATTTAGTTTTATTTAGCAGCCATTATGAACAACAATGAAATGGTCTTGCAAATGATCTGACTGGACATAATATAACCTTGCTGTATCTGTTCATTAGGATAGTCTAGTGCAGTGTTAATGTGCACTGGGGGTATTAGGCGGTCCCTAAGCCTGGCCTACCTGCAAGATGCCTTAACCTGCTCATGAATAATTGTAATAAAGTAATTGAACTCACTCTACAATATATACTTTGGATTGGATAAATGCATCAGGCAAATTACTTAACTGTACTTTAATACTACTTGAATTCAAATATAATGCATTTGCCTCTTGCTTTCATTTAAATGTAATAATATCTAATGAATGATGATGATTCTGAATTTGTGATGGGGAAACGTCTCGTTGTGACCTACCTAGACATGAGCAATCCATGTGCTTCCTTTTTTGACCACAAGATGGCATACTTTAACACATTGATGCGTGACTTGAGTAAAATTGTATTTCTCGTGAAACAGCACTATTTTCAAAAGGCAGTA
>JAODUG010000012.1:708339-718485 GCA_027564795.1 Aphredoderus sayanus
CACTCCTGGTCCTGGGGAGCCACTGCCCTGCATGTTAGATGTCTCCCTGCTCCAGCACACCTGCTCCAGCACACCTGACTCACATGAATGGCTCGATACCAATCTCTGCAGAAGCCTGGTAACGACCCATTCATGTGAATCAGGTGTGCTGGAGCAGGAAGCCCAGTCTTGGAATTACATGGGAGGGAGCTTCCGAGTGTTTTTGTTTAGATTGAGTTTAAATATCAGCAATCTTTTTTCAGAATCCCTGACTTCACCATTAAGCTTTTACTAATCTAGCTAAAGCCTTTTAATTTTTACAGTTTTAAATGTTTTTAGGGGATGTTTATATTGTACTATCTTGTACTGTCCATTTAACTTTATTTCCCTACTGACTTGAATATATCTTAAAGTAATTAAACCTTAACCTTATTAATAATTGTATACCTATGGTCGTACAGCTAACTGTAACTTAACCCTAACCAGATACAAATGCCTAAATGTAACAATCAATTTTGGAATATGGGGAAGAAATAAACAAACGGGCGTTGCCACTTGACAAAGCCACTCCCATTCTCTATAAATGGACCAATCGTGAAGGACCTCTCCTCCCACCAAAGCCGTCTCCAGCTCTGACCCCCTCCCCCCACCCCTACAGAGAACGCCCGTCAGAAGCAGGACGGTGTGGTGAGCAGCTCGGTGGTCTACTTCACGGAGGACGCCCCCCAGCTGCCGGCCAGCAACCCGCAGCCCCTGAAGCTGCGACGCATCCTCAACCTGAGCCCCTTCACTGTGACCGACCACACGCCCATGGAGACGGTGGTGGACATCTTCCGGAAGCTGGGCCTCCGCCAGTGCCTGGTCACCCGGAGCGGGTAAGCCTCCAGTGACATTTTGGTTGTGCGAGCGCCACCTACTATAAACAAACCATCCGAGACAGGCGGACTTTTATTTCTTCATTTAACTCAGGCTTATTGAAATTTTACATTGGTAGATTAGTCTACATACAATATTCTAAATTCTACAAACAAAGGAACAGCTAAATCTAGTTATCGTTAATATTGTTGTCTACACATTAAGCTAGCAATGTACATTTTACACTTCTATTGGTCAAAACCAATGTTCACCGCAGTTACTTCTGTTACTAATAGTATTAGTGAAATTACAAACAGAAATACCAAATAATGCTAATGATATAACGGCTCTATTTTCCTCTGTGTGTGTGTGTGTGTGTGTGTGTGTGTGTGTGTGTGTGTGTGTGTAGGCGTCTCCTGGGAATTATCACTAAGAAGGATGTGCTCCGACACATGGCTCAGATGATGAACCAAGATCCAGAGTCCATCATGTTTAACTAGGGATCTGTGAGATTGTGTCAACAGGTGCGACACTACTGTACGACTACTGGGGAGGAGAAGGGAACGAAATCCCCGAAATGCAAGTCCTGGGGTCCATGTTTACTGCTTTTTGTTATGTATATTTGCACCGGAGCGTTGTCAAGTCGAGGTAACCCAAGTCACTTTTATTTCAATGGTACATTTTGCATTTATGAAAGGTCAACAGTTGGTTATCAGTTGAGAGAACTAATGCACCAGTGTTTAAATTATGCTATTTTACCACTACACCGCGCTGTCAAATAACATGCTGTACCTTTTAAATTTTTATTCCGTTGGAGATTTAAGAAAGTTGCTTTTTGGGATGGTTGTGACTGTGACAGGCTTTCCTGCACAGGTTTGCCAGTATATATGAAAATGAAGTTTCCAAGTCTTGAGGATTGCATATTTCCTCTTGTTCAGCCTTTCGCATTTCATGTAATGATAAAACTGCTATTGTTTCTGTATTGTGAAAATTCGTTTTAACGTACCGTATACAGTAAGAGTTCGACTGGGTGATGGTTTACATACTGTAACGGTTTACATGATATCTAAAAATAACAAGACCTGTGGTATTAAATAGTTAATTTTAACATTTATTCAGGTTTATGGACATGACTGGACATGACATGACAATTATTTGGGAACCATCTATAATCCTTTGAAGAAATGTAGAGTTCTGCACCTTTTTATCACGTTTTGTTGCCATATGTAATTTTTCCCTTCTTGCATTGATGTTGGGGCTAGGTATGGATATGCATCAATTTAGAATGATAACAAAGAAATCACATCTTTACAATAATGGGACTGATTTTGTTTTGTTTCCGGCGGGGTGGGGGGGGGGGCACTATAACTAAAATAATTGGCATTTTGCTGTGGCCACAAGATAACAATAGTTTTGAACAGAAAACTAATAGTACAAACAAAAGTCTCAGATCATTTGAACCAGTATCCTATTGGGGACATTAAACAGTTTAATTCCCAGCCCTTCAAGCAACTGTAAATCCACAAATGTTTTGAGTTAGTATGGCTGGTAAGATCTTTTTTAAAGAAAAGAAAAAAAGTGTTTAAACAAGCTTTGCCTGAGGCACTCTCACTGGGGTTTTTCAGATTGCTTTAATAGAGCAGAACTTTTTGAACAAAACAAAAGGTTTTCTCCATCCTTTTGATTGATCTAGATCAGTGTTTCTCAAATGGGGATACTTAAAGGTACTATAAAGGTGTAGATGACATTTTTTTTTTTAAAGATTACAAGTAGTTGACATCTATTTATATATAACTTAAACCTATGAAAATACAATGGAGACAATGAATTTCAATCAGTTGTGTCCTTAAAGATTATATGTAGGGTAATTGTTGTTTCATATTTTAAGAAACAGGTCTAATCAGCCAAATTAACTGCATTACTGTTTGGATGTGTACAGGGTTTTTAAACTCGTTACAACCTACAATAACCGACTGTAAGGCATTGGGGATACAATTGCCATGAACAATTTACTCTAATGAAAGTCAATTTTTGTTAGCCACTGTAGTAGGAAATTGATTTAACGTTTGTCCGTGGTTTAAAATATTGCAATTGCACACAAACTATACAATAAATTAAAATGGTTAACTTTTTTATTTTTTTATTTTTTTTTATTTCTTAGTATAAATGTAGTATTTCTTCTTGTACAGTGACATTCTGGACAGACAGTTCCCAGCTGGTATCCGCCTTATATTGAGCATTGAGCATATGCTTTAAATCCAAATATCCCAGAAATTATGACCTGGAACAAAATTAACGCCAGTATACCTGTATATTTTGAGTCTACATAAGTCTTTCTTGTTATACTGTACTACTCATTGATTTTTCTTAATGGCAAGAAAATGTATGTGTAAAACTTATGTTAAAGCTTATATGGGCTTTTTTTTTTTTTTTACTTTTACATTTTGGAATACACTACTGTTAACCCCATGCTATAATTTATTCATCAAATATATTAGAAAGAAAATATACTTGCACATTTTGTTTAATATTTGCGAATGGAGCAGTTACAGTATGGCAATTTGCGATTTTCCCATTTCAGATGTGGAATAAAAATGTCATGTTGTACTTTTTTTCTGAATTATGAGCATGAATAATGCATGTAAAAAAAATGGCAATCTACTGCACAACAGCATTGTGGGTAGTATTTAAATAACCCCATGATAGACCTTAAACAATGGCTACTTGCAGGTCTTAATTTAGACTACCAGTGGTTGAACCAAGATACCGCACTTGTTAATAATCACACAGACACTTTTTAATACTTAGTGTATTGTAAAACGTGTAAAGCAAATAATAAAAAAAGATGGATTTAAGAAATAAACATTCATATCATCATGAAAATCAAATCAGTTAACTACAACATTTTAAAAACATAAAACACAAAATAAATTATTATACTATGCTTTAAATTCTGTTTTATTTACCCCTACCTACAGTGGAAAAAGCTACATACAGTAATCAGTTACAATATAATATATAAGCAAAGGCCAAAATCTAAAACTATCCACACTGATAAGTCTTCCTGAAGCATGTGGTGGCCTGTGGTCATTGTCTTTGGTTTGGGGTCTTTGGAATCAAATAAGTTTCTCTCGGATACAGTCTGTGTTGTGGATCAGACTGCGGTTGTCACTCAACCCTTAGACGGTTTGGACACCCCATTCTCCTGGGCAGCTTTCTCCAGGTCAGAGTAGTATTCAAAGGCCCTCCGCACTGGCTCCAGAATGTGTTGCTAGACAACAACATTGGAGAGGGAATGAGTCAAGAGTATCTCTACCTTTTAAGAACTTCATTGTGTCAGGAGATCCACCAACTGTTATTGTTTACTGTTATTTTCTGTTTTAGATCTACATACATGTATACCGGTGGTGAGAGTATATTATTAAGTTTGCCATAGGCAAACTACGTTATTTAAATAGAATGGTATACCTCTAGGCAGGGGAACAGCTTAGTGAGCTCGGTGAAGAGCGGGAGAAGCACAAAGCGGATAAAGCTGGTCTGGGAAGAGGGCTTGGAGACCTTGTCTCTGTCCATGAAGGGGGTCACTGGAAGCCCCTTTAGCTTCTCAGTGTCACTCTGCAGTTAAGACATTATTGGTAATCCACTTTAACCCTCCCACTGTCCTAAGGCTTTTCAGCAGACTACCAGCAGAGGGAGCCAACCGTGGAATGTCATTTGTCCGTGTTGTGGTTGGCGCCCGCTACATGAGTGAAGTCATTTTGACCCATAGGACAGCGGGAGTTTAAGGTTTTGGTTCCAAAATGCTGAATATGGTATATAATAAAAAAATAATGTTCAATAACATTGTCAAATCCTTCCTTTTTCGTACTGACACATTTGAGCAGATAATTGGGAAATATCTGAGCCGCAGTAGTAGTAAAAATATTTACGATTTCTTCTCCTGTACAGATTGTTGCTGGCAAGCCTCAAAAGCCTTTAACCTTGTATTAATGTGAGCAGGATATGAGTATCTTACACAATGTCAAACTTGTTAATAGAGAAAGTTCCGGTTCACCTGGTTAAAGAACTCCTGGAGGAGACAGTCCAGCCAAGGCTCTGCCACCGTTATAGGCCTGGCCTCGTTTGAGATGTCACTGACTTTCACCATGATCTTCATCAGCTGCAAACATGGTGAGTTATATTAACACCCATTAAAGGTTTTGAAAAATTCTTGATATTAAAGGGATGCTCCGTGACATGACATTTCAAACTAGCCTGGCTGCTCGACTATTGTTCTCGGCTAACTTTTCGCTGAGATTATATTCTGGAAACCTTATTAGCATTAGCAATCACACAGGCTACGTGCGATAAAGTTGAAGGCAAGTGTGTATTTCTACATGGCGGTAGAGCTAGATGAAGCCATACAAACAGTTGTAGCAACGCCGACTGGATAAAGGCTGTCCAATAGTTTAAAAATGAAGTAGGAAGCAATGACTGCGAAATACATCTCCATAGTGTAACTATTGAGATTGACCCACCAAGTGCATTCTGGGTCTGGTTACACCAGGCTAATTTATACCGCGAGAGCACACTCGACACACCTCTCTATTCCTCACCCTAGAGTGATCTACCCTCACACTGGTCTATATCCCGCCCCCTTTGCAGCTAGCTGCACTTTCTTCTACTGTTGATGTTGTTTTTCTGTGGGCAGCATACAGTAACACTATTGAGGACTGTGCCTTTAATCTGATCTATACTGTATGATTTACTTACCACTTCCTTATGCTCTTTGTTCTTGAAGTCGAACACGGGCAGCGTGATTTTGAACTTGTTGAGGATCTCATTGTGCCTGGCCATGTCTGTAGCCAGGATGCACCTGAATGCCCCAACCGGAGTCAAGCTGAGTGAGCATACTGAAGCTACAGTAGTACAGTGAGTAGCTGAGGGGAAGTCTGACTGACTTGACAGACTTACTTGATCATGCCTCCACGTATCTGTTTGTACTGTTCGGTGGTCAGGTTTTTTAGGATGTTGCACTCTGGCTGCAGCACAAACCAGCGTTAAAATGCGTATGTGGACACTGTACATGCTGTGCTTGCAGGAAGATGCTACGATCGACCAGTATAGTCCACCATACCTTAGAAAGGATTCCAAACGCGATGGCACAGTGATGGTTTTCTAAAGGTGAGATGTCATTGTAGCGAAGGGCTAGGTCTGTCTGAGCATTGATCTATACAATATGAAAGCCAATAACAGTATATTTATACATATAATACTTAAAATACTAATGCTAGTTTTTCCACTACTAATTATAAAGCTATTACCACTATAATAATAATAATACACTATTTATATAGCACCTTTCATACAGGAGTTGCAGCTCCTATATGCTTTACTATTAATGAAATTCTAAAAACAGGATGAAAGGAATAAGAAACAAGATATTACATACAAGATAGTACATACAATATAGATACTACAGCTAATAAGTCTAACAATATGTAATAATGACTCCAATAGGCTACTGCTAGCTACAGTCATACTGTACTACTACTAAGACCTGGTAGACGTTGTTGTAGCCGGGGTGATCCAGGTCGTGACACAGAGCTGACGTCAACATTATGAGCAAGTCCATTCTCTCTAACTTACTCCTGAGGTCTGTGAGCCAGATGAGCCCGTACATCTATTGCATTGACAGTTACAGGATATTAAAAAGCCCAGAACTGTACAAATGTGTTTAAAATATTGGAACCATATCTGGACCCTTGTCTTAAAGGTGGAGTCAGGCATTCTGGAGGAAGACTGTTGTTTTTGTTAACTTGATCAAAACAAAAACATCTCTCCCATCAATGCCATAGGGTGCTCCCTCAGAAGCTCCACCCCCACACATTGGAGACGCATTGCCAAGGCTGGGATAGTGTTGTGTGGTGCGGTCTGCACCACTTGGTTTGTGTTTCTATTTACATAGCAGGGCTGTGTAGAAACCATAATTTTTTTTCAGCATGCACATAGAACAGGAAGCTAGCATATCGTGAGGACTGTATTCTCTTACAATCGCTGACTCCACCTTTAACGGTCCTAGATTAGCCTATATAAGGCACATAGATTGTATTTTAAAACCATTGGAAACACACAGCAAAAAGTATTGGATTTATTTCTGTATATATTTCTGGTTTCCATAGGCTTTAAAAAGTATATTTCTAATTTATTTAAACTAAGTTCACAAATATGTTAAAATCCTTCCCAACCAACTAAACAGTACATCTTGTTTTTAATATTTTTTTCAGAATAATTTTATATGTATATAGAAAAATGTGAGTTATTGTGTCTGCTCACCATCTGCGTGACACAGAAGCAGTGCTGGAAGTTGTGGAAAGGGATGTTGTTGTAGTGACAGTACACCTCAAACAGGAAGTTCTGAAGAACCTCCAGTTTGATGTGGAACGCCGTCAAGATGTCCAGGTCCGTGTACATCACCTGCAGCAGCACCATCATCTCAGCCTCCTCCCACTGCCTGCCCACACACCGGGTAGAGCTGGGGCTTAGCAGCTAGCTTAACACGACCCAAAAGCTAAAAGCTACCTGGGGGGCAGGTGGCAGTTGAAGTTACCCACCAGTTGTCAAAAGTGGGAGCTTTTAGGTGCTCCCTCACTTCCTCTGTCACCTGCAGTGAGCTAGAGCAACAGAGAAGGGACAAATATCAAAACATTTATCTTTCACAAAGTAGAGCACTTTACCACCCAAAAACGATATATTTATTTTTGTGGGTAATACATTAATCCTGTTGTATAATATACTAATAATGAATACATACATTTGTTCCATGTTTTATTGTTATTATTAAACCTTTATTTAACCAAGAAAGATTCTTGAGATTAACACTCAATCTCCTGGTCATGTTTGTTTATTGCTGTGCATGTATATACAGTATACATGTATACTGTATGTTGATAATATTATATCCATTGGTGTTTCAAGGAATGAACCAACTCATTTTAGGAGGTTATGGTTATATATACTGTATACAGTATATTGCTGTGTATATTTCTATATCAATTCAACATGATTAAATTGCTGCAGGCTTACACCTCATTATAGGGCAATATTCAGGGTGGTTAATGTCATTGACGATTTCCGACACAGTGAGTCGAGGTCACCTCATGTGGAGAAACTTCTTCCGGACTTGCTTCTGCTCCTCGCACAGGTTCTGCTGAGTCCTACTGGCTTTAGTAGAGAGCTTGTCTTGGTTCTCCCGCTGCTCCTTGAAAAGACCCAGCCAGCTCAGGTGCTCCACATTCTGTAAGCGTATACGAGAAAGGCGTCAAAGAGCTGCTTTCAGCTTCGTTAGTGAGTAAATGATTTACTTGGTTTGACCCACCTCTAGCTTTCGCTTAAACGACTCCACCTGACTCTTCAACTCACACACTATCTCAGGTGTTCTTCCTGCGTCTTTGAGCACCTTATTCTCCAAATGGTTTAACCTGGAAAAGAGGCAGGCCAACAGATGAGGAAATGTCGCAGCGTGCGGTCACTGAATGGAGCCTGGCTTTGCATACCTGTCTTCCATGCTATCCAGTTGTGTCGGCATGCTCAATCGTGCCTCTGTGTAAAAGAAAAGGCAGGAGTCTACTCATGAGGTGGTTTATTACAAACAAAGACATCCATTCAAATGAAAAACAGCAGAAAGTTAAAATGTATTATACTGTACACTTTCGCCCATATTAACCTAACCCCTGTGTGTGTGTGGAAGAGAGTCAGCTTATGAGGAGAGGAGTAGATGTGTTTTTGAAATGGCAAACTCTCCAGATAATGATCCATAGCTGGACATGATTGTAAGGGGATTGGCCCTCACTTCGTAGATCTGAAGCTACCACTTCCAGCCGGTAACAGGACTCCACGTCATTGGCCTCCAGACGGGGGGAGATCTTCACCATGTTGCCCTTGGTGTTGTACATTTTCAGGATGTCGTGGGGCCCAGCCTCTGCCGCCGCTCGGAACAGGTCTGTAGACACAATGTGTACCCTGTGTGTGATTCCTAGTGTCTTGGCTTTTAGAGTCAACGTAAAGGCCCTATATTATTGTTTTCTTATTTCTATACAAACTGTTCTCTCTTCCCAGTTGTTGTAGCACCTGATTGGCTGGACGGAGTGGGATGATAGATTGGAAATGAATGATGTCACACCTGGGGCCAAATCTGCTTGTTTTAGAAGGTAATTTAAAATAAAATAAGATAAAATAAGGTTTCAATATTAGTCCAGCCATTTGAGGTCCATTCAGACAACTCCAATGCCACCAAAATGGGAAAAACCTACATAAGGGACATTTTTTAAATAATCAAATATTAGAAAAAAACATTGGCCCAATGACCTCTCGTTTGAACCAGTTACCCACCTCAATGTGTCCTGTTTCTCTAGCTTTTAGTCTTCACTTGAATCAAATGAATGACACATTCTAAACACTTTAAATATTATCTCTGTATTATCCAACATGGTCAATAGATGACATGACCACACTGATGTGCTGTCAAAACCATATGTGGGTCCTTAGACAGTGGTGACAGTACAGGTGCAATATCATCAGGCTAAAAATAGCACCGCACCTCAACCATTACCAAAACATTTCACAAACGTACTGTAAATACACTCATCTCTTTCAAAATGTACATGTGAAAGTGTTGTTTTTGGTGTTGGCTGTCAGAGGAGAATAGATTTCACAAACAGTGGAATATAAATGAATGCATTTGCAGCTGTCCGATGCAATTACTATATATACCAGTTAGGAACTAAATTAAAGTTAAAGTGTGGACCCTTACCTTTGAAATCTGCAACAGGGCAATCGGTTCGAAACTCTGCATGCTCAAGCCTCCCATTAACGATGAAATAGATAATCTTTGTGGTCATCCTGATGAGAATCAGGACACTTGGCTTGTGGTGCTTGTGGCACTTGGCGTGGGCTTGACCTGTAGCACATTAAATGTATGGGGCACCTGCAAGTGACAGGCAACTCCCCCCACCGACACACACACACACACACACACACACCAAGCAGAGGTTACAATACTGGGCCATGACTAAAGGTGGGCGTTCCCTTCAAAAATGGAAATGGATACACTGCTGTATTAGTATATCTACAGGTATGGGTGTGACAGGTTTCTTTTGACTGGTAAATCGGAAACAAGGTGTTTTGTTTGAAAGATCTATATTTTTATAAGCTTTACCCTCTTGATGTCCCTAATTTTATCGAATTATGCCACACAAGGGCGCCATCTGATTGTGTATGATTTTGTGTGTTTTTTTAATTGTCATTGCTGTGTATATTTATTTATTTCTTTCT
>JAODUG010000012.1:730404-742389 GCA_027564795.1 Aphredoderus sayanus
CACTGCTGGCACAAAAAGGTGTGAATCTGAAACCTGAGGACAACAGGAGGGTTAAAAGGCACAAAATGACAAACAAAAACATAAATAATGAATAAAGAAATAAATACACACAGCACTGAACCACACAATCATACACAAACAGATGGTGCCATCTTCTGTCAAAAAAGATTGTGCATTTGAAACTCGAGGACAACAGGAGGGCTAACGCAGCAATCCACATAAATCCACCTGATTGGACTGTCTTGTCTAGAGGCGGGCTTAAGCAAAGTTGACATGCTTGTTACATTTATTGACTATTGGTACACACAACTACGATTTTTGTAATGTCCTCATAACGCGAACACTGCTAGGTTGTTATAGGTTGGTGGAACTATCCCCCAATACTTTAATAGGCCTACTAGCCTACATATAACCTCCATTCGCAATTCAGTTTTTTAGTTTGGCTGATAAATTACCGCGGTACATTGACTTTACAGTAGCCTACAACGTCCACCTCTCCGCTACACTGTATCACTTTAGCTTTGCTTTGGCTAATTGCTTTTACAATACAACATCCACCTCTCCGTCATCACGTTGTTTGAGCCTGCAACTACAAGTAAGTTGGTATTACTAAATGGTATTTCCACTTAATTTAGCTAAATTTGGCGCAAAGCCCTAAACACTTTGGTAAATTGTCAGAAACGTACACTAATGATGTCAACTGATGGACTTGAGCGACAGCTGCTTACACGGAGTAAGTTTACATATATCCTTGGGTGTAATGCTTAGAGCCCCCTCTGCTGGTTAACCCATAGAACTATAGGGTAAACCCATACTAAAGTGCAATGGACTTGTAAAACAGGTGTGTTTCGTTGAGTGGTTTGTTGATGTTGATTTGTAGTTCTAACTGTTTCGTCAGCTCTGCCGCGTAGGAACTCACACACACACACACACACATTCATAGTGAATATAATGACAAACAGCCATCCGAGAACATGGGACACATGGGTCTATTCGTTCTCAGTGTCCAAGGGTATGTGCCCTCTTCCTGTCCTCCTCCATCACGTTATCCATGGCCTCTTTCCATTTCTTCTTTGCGTCTTTCTTTTCCTTCGTGGAGATCACTCCTCGGCGGTAGCAGCTCCTCAGGACTCGACGAAAATTCTCATTCATAATTTTATGTTCAGGGAAATGCCGTCGTCTGCGCGCAGTGACGCGCACCTGGACCTTGGTGAGCTTCGAAGTCAGCTGTAGGACGGAGAGATATGACTTGACCTGGTGCAAAGTAAATCTGACTGCAGGTAGGCCTTCGTCAATTTATTGAAACCCATAAGCAAAGCTATAGGCTATGCTTGGAATAATAATGCAGTTGTTCTCATATTTTTCAGACCTCGTGAAAATAAAACTAAATTGAAAATATTTACAATGATTGTTGACGATGCCCCCTGATTACAAATGCTTCTTATTACCCCTCGGTGGTCACCGTTGACAACCACTGCATTCTGTCTGAGCCTTACATAATGAATCCCGTTCACTGTCTTGGTCCTGAAGATTTTCCACGTAGGCTGCAGCGTTTCTGATAGTTCCCCTCCCTTTAAATCAGTCAAAAGATGAATTAAAAGTCAGCTGTTTACTAGGCTAACGGAGGCATATGTTTTCAGATAGCCTACAGTATGCATAGCCAATCGCCTAAAGCAGTAGTGTCTATTCAAAATACTGGTCGTCATAGATATGCCTAAGAACTATATAGCAGCACTGTGAATATACTGTAGGCCTACAACACTGAGTTAATTTGACTGGCTACGGGACTGTGTAGTCTACTGAACCTGCTTGATTGACGTGTCCTGCGCTTTTCCTTGTTACTATACGGTTGCGTCTGTTATTGTGAAATGCAGAATGACCTATAGGTCTACAATTTGATAGCCCCAGTATCGTTTACATTTGCAGTAGAATTACTATCTTTTGCGCTGCCAGAGACAGTGGATCTACAGTAGTTACTGAGAAGTAGCCGGATTAGATAGACCACATTATGGGGAAAGTGTATGTTTCTCTTGTGTGGGTTACACTGCACATTCCACAATATTTCCGGACAATATTGAACTTGGCTATCCTATAGCCTACAGTAGCCTAGTCTACTGTACTGTAGAGACCTACTGTACAGTAGTGCCTACAGTAACATGCTGCTACTCACCGTGCGCAGCCGCTGGGAGCGCGGTGTGCTCCGTACACGCTCGTTTGAAATTTGGGAACCCATAAGTCTAATATGCAACACGCACGCTTACAAACTTTGGTTGAAATACATGCTGATACATTCCCCATGATATTCCCACTCGCATCGAGATGCGATTTTAGATGTAGGCCATAGATATGAATGCAAACCAGGTAACCAGCAAACAAACCAGCCGTTCTAAATTCGATTATTTCAAGTCGATTAGATACGGTACGAATTCTGCATTTAATGAATGTCCTTATAACTTTTATATGGAGTAGCAATGTTAGTAGGGTAGGCTTGTAACAGCAAGAGTAAATTTGACCAAACGGGTAGCCTATAGGTTTGTGTCTCTAACGTAATGAACAAATTATAACACTTTTGCTTGATAGATGCAAGCATGTAATGCCATCAGGCATACCATGCAGAATGAAGAATGCATTGTAACCATAGAAATGGGTTGTAACAGGCTAAATCAGTCTCTCGAAATAAGAAATCTATATCTCCATAAAATAAAATTTCTAAAAATAATAAACCTACCATGGCTCAAAAAATATCCTACACATGTTTAATACAATTAACAAAAAATGAAAGAATAACAAAAATTGTACATTAACCGTAGCCTATACAGTAGCTGTTTTTACTTTCATTTGACAGCAGATGGCGGCCTTGACATTGTTACTGGAGGAAGGAGCTGTTCTGCAGCCACACCGTGTAGTGATTGTAAATTCACGTGTTGTAACTGGTTGTAACCCAATCTTATTAACTGTTATTTTACGTTACCTGATAACTGATTTTTTTTTTCTGCCGGCCTTCCCCCATTTATAATCCTCCAAAATATGAATATAGTCAGCTGTTTATAGTTGGCTACAATGTAGGCCTAATCCCCTAAAACAGTCTTGTGCCTATCTGTTGGTCACCCATTGTTCTGGCTAGATTTAAGATAGTATATAACTTTTAATTTAATTTATATTTTTATTTAACTGTAAACTATATTGTGGGTAATACTGTATTTTAGGATTATTATACCTCTCTCTACCTCGCGCACGCACACACACACACTACATAAATGTGTATACATTGATATAGATATCAATATAGAGATAGGTACTGTAAATATAACTAAAATAAGTAAAATACATCTAAATTATATACATAAAATTTTTTTGTTCAGAAATGTGTTAACATTTGTATTAATGAGAACTTAATAAGATGGTCCATCCATCTGACAGGTGTGGCATATTAAGCTGCTGATTAAACAGCATGATTATTGCACAGGTGTGGTCACAATAAACGACCCCTCGACAATGTGCAGTTTTATCTCACAACACAATGCTACAGATGTCACAGGTTTTAAGGGGAGGGGATTGTAATTTGGCATGCTGAGTGCAGGAATCTACACCAACATATAACTGCACATTTGGCAACATAATATAATTCTACAGTATGTACATATCATTTAGTTAAATCTGATCATGTTCAGGAAAAGGTGCCACCTATTGAGCTGTATTATTGACCCGATTCTCTCTCAGAATTAGTACATTTATCAAAAGCTGTGGCCAGCAGACATTTTAATTCCTTCACAAGCACAACTTTTGTGGTCGGGCCCGCGTTACAGTGTCGTGTGCACAGATTACCACGGTGCCGACAGTGTTTAGCTTAGACGCTCCAACGGCGTATAAATCTTTAAACGCGTCCTTTTGGATCACTGACTCCTAATGGGGCGTTTCATTTCCAGATCAAAGTGGGGGTTTGCTACCGGTGTCGGACGAGTCGCAGGCGGTCCGTCAGACGCGGCCCCCTTATCCAAACGGGGCTCGTTAGCGCCGCACGCTTCCTCGCCGCGGTGGGCCACCGCCGACGCCCGCCCCTCCTGTACCATCAGCATGCGCACCCCGTTGGAAATTAATTTCATTACAGGGCCTCCGCATCGCGCGCCCCACTACTCCCCTCCACCCCCCACCCCACCCGTCCCTACCTCCCAGCCCAGCCCCTCCTGTTTAAAAGCCTTCATGGGGTATGATTAGCGCGCATTTCCCCAACCTGGCTAGGAGTGGCGGCTGGGTCAGGGAGGTCGCCCAAATGAAAGAGAACGACTTCATTGTGAGATGACTGGCCCATAAATCATCGCCCGTTTTCTATAAATCACGGCAGATGGCAGGGAGCAAGCCGGGGGGCTCCTGGGAGCTCATGCCCACCCCACCGCCCTCCCCAACCCCACCAGCACCACCCCCCTCCTCCCGCCCCTGTGCATGATGGGAAGGTGCTGCGGCGGAGGGCTTTTGGCAGAAGAGTCCGGGTCAGTTTGAGTTTGCACAGTCGGGGTGGTGGAAAGTAGGAGAGCAGCGGAGGGAAGGCCCCCTCTCTCTCTCCTTTACCCTCTCTCCCAGGCCTCCGCCCCAGCCCCACCCGATGACATGCAGACCCTGGCGGTCCGCGGGGCTCCACCTTTCCGCGCTGCCCTCCCATTTAACAGGTCTAATCTGCCTACTTAATATGGAGACAACTTCATCCTAAGCCCTTCCCCCTGTCCCCGAGCTCTGGTGAGACCTGTCAGGCTTGACATTAAATGTCCGCCCAGGAGGAGCAATCTGCCTGCTGGATTCTCCCCTTCATTATTCATCATGATTATTTAACAGAATGGACTGTAGCTGGACTGCTACGGATTTCGTTTAAGGGCCTTTATACTGTGGTGCGTTTTCTGACGCCGTGCTGCACTGAGCTCGTATGCGTCCATGCAGGGCTTTGCTGTGGCGAGGAAAGCAATGTGAATGTGTGAAACGATGTTTCTGGCATAACTAGCGCCCAGCATTGTGCCATTGTCATGTGGAATCGGCTCCATAAATGATGTAATCGTGGTATGCTGTGTTTCTAGCCACATGGCGATGTCCAATTAGACAGAAGATAAGACACACAGCCTTGTGGATTGTATTATACAATGTAATATCAATGTCAAATGAGGTCAGATATTCCAGCCTAAGTTTGTGGACATGCCATGCTGGAACATAAATGGCAAAGATGGAGGAATACGATTGTCTGTAATGGATTTCTATGCTGTAGCATTAATGTTACCTTTCACTGACGCTAAGGGGCCTAGCCCAAAACAACCTAACCCCCTTATCCCTCCTCTACCAACCTTTACATAGGCACTAATGACTCTGCCAAACCCCGATTGGGTAGTGATTCATCACTCCTTAGAACATGTTTCCACTGCATCAAAGTCCAGTGGTGATGTGCTTTTAGCCACACCAGCCTACAGTTGGCATCGTGCATAGAGATCGTAGGCATGTGTGTTGATGCCTGGCCATGGAAACACATTGCCGGATGCTCCCGACGCCACAGGCAGTGTGGAACTGGTAAATGCTTCCACGGGGCAGATCTACAGTACTGTCACAGATTGTACGAACTTACTTGGGAAAGGAGGCATCTTCCTATGACTGCCACGTTTGAAGTTTCTGAGCACTTTATAACAACCCATATTGTTTGTTTAAGGAGATTTCAAGGGTGTATGGTTGATTTTATGCTCCTTTATGGTACTGTATGTGGCTATAATAACAATTATTTATAAGCTGTGTGTATATAGTGTATATTATATATTTTAGCTCTACTCTTTAACTTTTAAGTTGAAAGTTTGGCATTGTGTTGGTAAGCGATGCTGTCCTGCAGAATGCCAGTAGAGGGAGCTTAAGAGCTGCATCTCCTTGACGGGCAGTACTGACAGTAAAATTGAACCAACTACTTACCTTTGTACTTGTTGAGCAGGCACTTGTGCACTTCGCTTAGACAGAAGGCTTATTAGCATGATCCTTAATGGCAAATGATGCGCATCCCAGTTTTGCATTGCTTTTCTACAACATAATTGTAAAGTTGGGGAACTTGAATAATGTTCAACAGACTTTGTTTGCTTATGTTTATTTAAATTGCCCTTTGGATATGTAAATTCCAAATGGTGACTTTGCAATGAACTGGTCCGATTCAGTGAAAGATATCGTGCCATCCCGTGTGTGTGTGGGTGTGTGTGGGTGTGTGTGTGTGTGTGTGTGTGTGTGTGTGTGCGAGTGCGTGTGTGTTTCCCTTCACTCCAGCAGGTCTGAGCCTTGCAGAGAGAGCCACATTCACCTAATTGCTTTCTGCTTAACTGCTAGCTCTCTGTGGCCCCAGCACACAATGCAAGGCTGATTATTGTGTTATTTAAGGCTGGCGAAATAAAAGATGGTTACCACTGAGAGAGAGATTGGGCTTGTGTGGGGATTTATGGGCTCTGTCTTGGCAGCCAGCCCGCCTCCCCTCAGATCTGCTTTTAGGCCCCTGACCCCCCTGACCCCAGGGGTCATTGGAGACCCCCGGCTCAGACCTGATTGGCTAGCCGTAGCCATTCCAGAGAGCCCCCCGAAGCTGGGTGCCCCATCAAAACACTGTACGTCCGCCTTTTCCTGCGGCTCGGATGCCGGCCAAAATGCGTCTGACATCTGGTCGAAATTGCCACTCGTGATAATTGTGGGTGTAATTTCTTTTTTGTGGGGATTTGTGTTTCTCTTCTGCTCTCTGCGTGCGGTTTCCTCAGCAATAGCAGGCTAGCAAAGCGCCGGCGTTATTACAAAGCGCAGGGAATTGTTTTGCACGTGTGTGTGTGTGTGTGTGTGTGTGTGTGTGTGTGTCGTGCGCACAATTTGAAAGCAGGCTTGACGGGTGATTAAACAAGACATTAAGGGCGCCCGCTTTTCATTTCTCACTCAGGCGGCTTTCGCATTCTGAAACGTGTACGTTCGGTGCCTACACCGCCCTGCCCCTTTTGTCCTCCACGTCTACACCCGTCTGCCTGCTGAACGCTACGGTAGAGCGGTGGAGAAGAAAGGCGTGAGATAACCAGGCCAGGGTAATGCGGCGGATTCAAACCTGCGGCCTTTCTGAGTCACCAGCAAGCGGCCCCACCCTCCCTCTAGCAGACGCTTTAACAGCACCCTGTCTGTTGTGCCGGGCTGAGAGCTCTCCGGCCCGTGGAGACGAGGGAGGGTTGCTGAACAGATACTCGACTCCTCTTGTGTGAATTGGGGGGTAACGGGGAAATTCTCTACATTCATGAGTTCCTCCGGTAGAGTACACTTAAAAGGAGCTGAGCCCCATTAGCCTATGTTTTCTTTTTTTACTTTTTTTTTTCTTTTTCTTCTTTTTTTTCCCTCTTTTTTTTCTTCCCCAACCCAGCTGGCTCTCCACCAGAAGTTCTGTTTCCCTTGGAGACAGTTAGTTAAGAACAGAGGACAACTGAGGCAAAGGTTTCCAGCCATGTCCCCCCCTTTACAACCCACTTCCCCCTACTTGCCTATTAAACACGGCCACACGGCACATCACGTTCGAAGGTGCTGTCTTCAGGCTGTGTGACTGCATAACCTGGAGAGGGCAAATAGATTCAGACTTATTTCTCAGTTTGGATCTTATGGTACCAGCTGTGCTGACGCGGCCAGACGTGGGATTATTAGGAATTGGGAACCGCCAGCTAAAAGCGTGTTTTGTCTTCGTTGTCCTAGAGTAGTTCTATGCATATCTGTGCACCAGGCTCCTTACACAGCTGGACGGGAAGACATTAGAGGTCCAAGGGTGTACGGAGGGGGGCATTTGAAGGTGGACTTCTTCTACCAAGCCAGAGCTGGGCCTCCTGTCAAAGCGGTGAGCCCGCCCCCCCCCCCCCCCTCCCCTCGCCTACCCATCTCTCCAGCCGAGCCCAGAGTCCAAACGCGGACATTAATGCAAATTATGGCCTGATAATTTAATAACGTCGCCGGCCTGATCTGTCCTTTTTATTACAATTATCATCAGGCGGGGGGGTTGCGTTCTATCATCAGGAAATAAACACCATCGATCATCCTTGTAATGATTAGCTGGTGACAGGCCGAGCCAGCGTTTGCATAAACGGGCCTTTTAATGCGGGGCTGGACGGGTGGAGAGCATAGTAGCGGTGGTGTGTGTGTGTGAGAGGGAGGGACTGTTTGTCACAGGCAGGAGAGATTAGATGTTGCCCCCCCCTCCCCCTTCCACTAAAGTGCAGGTATTAGCCACAGTGATAATCACAGCAAGGCTCCCCCTCCACGTTTTTCAAGGGCTGATCACTTTTGCGAGAGCACGCGCTCAGTGCCAGCGAGGAGAGCCGCTTCCTTCAGGATTGCGTCAGGCAGGCCCGCGTCTCCGCCATGACAGCACCGGGCAGGGCGGGGCCAAGGCATGCACCCGGGTCCTGTTAAGTCTTTCCAGCGAGGCCTGCAGGTGCCAGGGCCATACACAGAGCTGGCAGAGAGCACCACTTTCTGCAATAGGGTCTGCCGCCTAATTGCCATGGAAAAATGATGCCGCATTTCCCGGCTGTTAAAACAGCTTGTTAATGTTTTTTTTCTTTTTTTTTTTTAAGTAAGTAAAAAATAAATCTGAAAACTGAGAATTTCTGCTTAACTTTTGGCACATGGTTGGCTGAGGATCACTATAAGTGGGAAACAAAATAGGAGGATTTAAATCACCATTGCATCAGTTGGTAAATGTTTTATAATGTCTGTGTTCTCTTTGTTCACGCTGTGTTTCGCTACCTTCGGCCCTGCAGCACAAAAGGGAGTCTTTTTCCACAAAGGTGTATCAAATTTCTTCCTCGGATTGTTTCTGTTTCTGTTGAGAGTGAGACCTATATTATAATATTTCTGATTCATGATTTGGTTTACATACTATTCATATTTTAGTTTTTACAGGCTGGTAAATAATGTTGTACACGTCCTGATTAACTACAGCCTTTCCCAGTAGTGGGGGAAAAAATTGAGACACAAACATTGACTCAACCATCGCCCCTGTACACAAGGCCTCTTTGTTCTGGGGGTCTTAAGATTTTTTTGTTTTTTGTTTTGAAATGCTGGGCTGAGAAGAGTTCCCCTCTAGGAGAACTTGTTTTCTCTGTCTGACCACAATGGGATACTATCTTCAAAACCACCTTTCTTCTCTGAAGACGTTAAAGAGGAAAAATCTATTATTTATGTTGAAAAACCAAACCGCTGTTACACTGTTGACCTTTTGTGCCGGCGATATCAAAGGTGGCTGCTCATTTTTGGGCAATTCCCCCCTTCCCCCTTGTTGAGTGAACATTACATGGGTCTTGAGGAGGTGTGGGTTGCGGGCTAAGCGGGCATGTTTGGAAAGATCCTCTCGATGGCGTTGAGAGAGTTATTGCTATCTATCTCATTCTATCTCATTCTATCGCATTCTATCTCATTCTATCCCATTCTATCTCATTCTATCTCATTCTATCCCATTGGCGCTGGACCTTGTGTTGATTTGATAATGTAACTCCCAAAACACCGTAAGAACACTTTAAGGTGTTCAACACTGCTTAAACAAACATATACAGTGCCTATTGAATGTGTTCCGTATATTCAAATGAACATATGGAAAACGATCCCCCCAAAAAAAAAAAATATATATATATATAGTAAATAAAATAATAATAAAGTATTATAAAAGTAATAAAGTATTTTGTTAGAAATGTGGGCTACATTAATTAAAAAACCCAAGGCAATCATCTTTTATATATTTTATAAAAGCTTTGATTTTATTAAATATTATCCAGGAAACGTTTTACTGCTCCAACATGTTTTAGAGTTTACCTCATCAAGGGTGCTGCATAAATACATGTCCAAACATGCTTGTTTTTTAAATATGGGCCTGCATTTTTATATCTCAAGGAAGATTTATTGTCTTACATTTGATTTTAAAAGGACAAATAAAGACATCCTTTAATTGACGGACAGGTCTCAGATATCAGTTTGACTACCGCAGCGCTAGCTGAATGCTAACGCTAGCGGACGCGTTGGCGAGGATGGGCGGGAAGCAGCGAGGGTTGACGGAGCTCGGGGTGGAGAGGGGTTGAGGTGTGCAGCCAGTCGGCGGGGTTTTAATGAGGACCTCCACAAAGCCCCGGAGACGGGAGAGCCAGCGGCGAGCACAGGGGTGGCGTTCTTGACCTCCCTCAGGCGCTGCCGAGAGCCCCTGCTCCCTGACACCGCGAGACCCCTTCAGCTGGAGAGCTTCACCACGAACACCCCCACAGAGCGTGGTCTCTTCACTTAAAGCAAGCTACCCTGCCGAATGATTAACTCTTTTCAATAAAATATGACACGCGCTTGGGTTATAAACTTTATAGAGCCTGACAAACAATCTTTCATATACATGTTTTTGTTTTTTCTTTACAGATTAACAGATATGTAATTTGGCAAGGCACTTTGGGAACTTTCAAGTGTGTGTGTGTGTGTGTGGGTGTGTGTGCGCGCACTTATGAAACAGCATGCATGTTCTGCAAGCCTACCGTGAATAAATACAACAACCTGTTTTCCCCTTCTCCTTCGATGCCTTTCAGAGGCTTGAAGCAACAGTTGAGCCTCTGAGCAGCAGTTGGTTCAGCTGACGAAGAATGTGTGTCAACTGCATTACTTGTAGGTAGTTAGGTTAATTACCTTGTTAATTCATTCAGTCTTGGTGTGGTCTTAGACATGCAGTAGTTATAAGTGGTGTCGTGTATAAGATTGGGGCTGCATTTTCTACACGGTGTAAACCACACCGTGACAGTGAGGTCACTTCTGTCTATCTAGAGTGTCAGATGATAACAATAGCTTACTGTATGTCCTGCAGAGCAAGGCAGCAAATGCCCTACCTGCTTGTTAAGTCCCTGTCAAGAGCGGCATCTATGCTAAACACGCGAAGCGTGATTATAACCTCCTGGCTGTAGCTTGTGTGATTACTCGTAAATGAGAGCAGAGACGTCGTCTGTGTGATGTATTGCATATAATGACCACCACAATTGTTTTAGTTTTTTTTGTTAATACCTCTACGGTGATGTGTTTTTCTTTTTTTCTTTTCTTCTACCGTTAATATCATTAAGTACCTAACACAGATGGCATGTTGTTGGAAACAGATGTTATTTTGCATAAGAACATATGAATATGCATGCTCTATTTAGTTCATGACACCAAAGGCCTTGCCCCCCCCCCTCCCTCCCTTCCGCACCCCACACAAAACTCACACACACACACCCATGTAAACATACCTTAACAGCACCCATCAATGCCAAGCCCCCGCCTGAAAAGTCACAAGATGGATCATCATCACCTGGTGTTTTATTTTACCCGATTTACACTGTTTTTATAGTGTAGAATTACATTAAATAATGGTACTTACTTAATGTAATATTAGTATACATTAAATAGTAGTATATTCCGATTAATATTCCCATAATAATTCTAATATACAATTTTAATTCTACTACGGTAATTCATAAATAATACAGTAGTGACTGTAATATTTTAAAAACAGTTAAACATTACTGTATTTGATTTTATAGGATGTGTTTACATTGGCATTGTTTTGCTGTCTGTTGCTCCACTAATATTAATACAGTTGTGTAAGCTGGTTGTCTATTCTACCAGGGCACTCTTTCTCCCTTGTTGGAAGAAAAATAAAACACTGAGAATCAAATGATTTCAGGGGTGGGGTGGGAAGGTGGGAATGGCCCGCTGGAGTTGCTGACCTCTCGGAAGAGGGAATTTATTCAGGGGCTCCTGGTAAATATTAAGCAGGGAGCCCACAGCGTTTGCTCCGGCACCTGTCCCATTGGAGCGCAGGCGGCCATATTGAAATGAGCGTAGCAGCATGAAGAAGGATGTGGCCATGAGTTATTCATACTGAAAGGGCATCGCTCCCACTGGGGCCACCCGTAATAAAAATGTATGGACTTATGGGAAGGTGTACTGTGGAAAGCAACCACCAAACCACAC
>JAODUG010000012.1:742489-753302 GCA_027564795.1 Aphredoderus sayanus
TGGGGAGCGTGCATGAGCTTGCATGCTTTGTCCAATTCTGTTCCTCTGACGCAAACATAATAATGTATTATTATCCTCTCAACCCAAGAATATCCTGGCATTTGAGGGCAAACACTAACAGGTACTGTATAATTCATATATTTTATTTTATTTATATTCAATATTGTAAATAAATAAATATAAATGACACTAGAACTTAAACACTACCAGTTTAATATACTGCTTTTCTACATGTGGACTGTTCCAGTAGGTATCAAACAGTAGCTTCGTCCTTGTAGGGTGAAACTCCTCACTTCTTACAGAATATTGAATATATGCAGATTTCCTCTCTCTCCACTCATCCCTCTCCTCCGTCACAGCAGTGGAGGTCCCTACATGTCTGCCAGTGATCAGTAGGAGATCTAAGACCCCTACATCCTCACCACCTCCCCCTGACAGTTTCTCTTGCAGGGTCGTCATGCCGACACTCTATTTGCACAGAATGTTGACAGGGGGGGGGTGTTAGTTGTCTGGGCTTGTGATCGCGGGCCGCTAATTACACAGGGCACCGTGACAACCGCTGTAGTGTGTGTGGGAGGGACAGACTTGGCTGGCACCACATGGAAAATGATGGGAGATGAGAAAGGGCGGGAGCAGATTTCAGCAGGCAGGCCTCCCTCTACGTCACTCAGCAGACAGACAGGCAGACATACAGGGCCTGGAAACACCTAGAGGGACAGACAGGCTGTTGGGCGGACGGACGGACGGACAGGCTGGCAGGCGAGAGTCTCAACAGCTTGACTAGGGGCCCCCGCTGAAATTGATTCATAAATGAATATTGTCTTCCAGCTAGAGGAGGCGGGGGCCTAGACTGGGCAGAGAATTTACATGATATTATTCTAATAGAAATGAATGAGCCATCAAGGCTCGGGCAGGATTATCCATCATTCCCCGCTGACACCCGCTAGACCGACATGGGGCCGGGCTCTGGCAGAGAGGATTTGGCCTTGTTAGAGTGTCGCCTGTGTAATAACGCAAGAGCCTCGATAATGCTGATGTAGGGTTATTATGAGAGGTTCGTTGAGATCTGGTTTGGCGGGGTGGAGGGGGGGTGGAGGGGCGTTGGAGGACACAGTAGCAGGAACCGGCTTCTTTTCCATCAAATGACATTTGGCTTGATTGTCGGCCCTTTAATTGACCTGCTAACATACCAAGTGTCCACCAATCCATCTGACTTGATGCCTTCACATTGCCGCCTACAGATTTACATGCTCAAATGCTTTTCCCCCCTCTCCTCTAACCTCACAGAACGTAACGCACAGCTGACTGACCGTTTTAACAAGCAGGCAGTTAATTCTCTTCAGCTTCACCCACTCTGTATGGGGGGACTATAGAAGAGTTAGACACGGGACACATTTGTCTAGTTTGTATTTGTCCAATTTCAGATAAAGCCTACAATATAAATAATATTTCTTTATTTCATTGTTTTAACACTAAATGTCCTTTTAATACATTGTACTTCAAAGAAGATATGTGGTTTGTACATAGTAGTACTCCATTTGTCCATAGTTGTTCCATTCCGTTTCCCAACCGGAGAAGCACACTGCTTAACACGTTGCACCGGTGTTGCAACGCCACACAGCCACATCTTTAATTTCCCGCGGATAGAGCGCCAGCCTCCTCTGCCAGGTGTTTGACCTCTCCAGTACCAGCCCGGCTGTGTGTCTGCATCCCCCCCCCCATCCCCATCCCAGTGATAGATCGCCGGGTGTATGCCCGGCGCGGCTCTCCACCGCGCTCGCAGCGCCGGGCCAATCAGTCATGGCCCTGTTAGGGTGGACAGGAGCACTGTATTAAGGCGTCATTAGTGGGCCCCGGCCTTGCTCTCCTGGGCCCCCGAGCTGCAAACAATTCCCCCTTTAACAAGTCATTTAATGCCATGCGGAGGCCCGGGAATGTGCCTCGTGTACGGGAGAGATTTCACCTGGAAGGTTCTACCATGTAGTTTGGACTTTATATAAATCCTGTTTATATGCAATGTTTATTAGAGCCTGGCTGATAATAGATATGATACTACTTTTTTTGGAAGCATTACTGAAATTTTTTCAGATTTATTATTTTTATATATATATATATATATATATATATATAGCTGAAAAGTACATATTTTAGAATGGCTTTTTAAAATATGGGAATCAGAGGAGTTCATGCATCAACGAAACCACCTTTCTAGCTGCAGATTGCATGAAATAGTTTTTCAACCATTATTTATTGCAATACATTGGTCAAGCTGATCCAAACCAGCTCCTGAATGGACAGTATTTGCACCAGCTCTCCAGCGCGGGAAGGGGAAAAATATCCCATGTGTTGCATGGCTTACCTCTAGTGTGCTTTTACCTGGCATTCCTGTCGCATCTACTGTACAACACTACAAATGTGATTCTGCGCATGTATGCTAGCATGTTTGCGCTAGCAACGTCCAGGCTGGGCCTGTTATGGGCCTGCCGCATCTGCCGTTGTGCCTTGTCAGTGATGGTCGCGGGCAGCTGTGTCGAGGAGGGTTGTCCAACTGCTGAAAATCTTGTCGCTCATAAAGAAGCTCCTATAAATCAGCTAACCCCCCCCACCGCTGCTCCCCAGAGATCCACGGGAACGCGGGACAAGCTGTAAAACGCATTCCTCCGAAGTCTTTTTAACTTACACAGCGGACATGCCTGCTTAAGTGGTTTAGCATGTACGCCCCGAGATAAGTCGTAAATTTCCCCCTCTTATAAGTCGCGGTGGCAAGAATCCTCTTCGTTGCATCGATAGAGTTGTCTTCAGACAGCTGCGATGCGTGTGTTTTACAATGCAGCATTCTTGTGGCGAGTGGGAAGGTGTTACTGTCCAGGAGAGCACTGGTTAGGCTTTAGCTGCCTTGCTCCAGGGCACACCAATTAACTAAGCAGGGGATTCCCTGCTTAGTTAATCTGCTATTCTGCAGGTTATCTGCTAATACAATGTTTTCAAAAACAATAATTGATTTTGTTAAAGGCATCACACATTATTTTGTGTATGAATAGACTTTAATTTCGTTTCCAGTGGCCTGACATTAAACAAAGTAAAATATACTTCACTTAAACTACAGTACTTTTTGTTATGATAGGAGCGTCCACTGATTGTCTTAAATATGGTATAACATTTTTATGATGTACTGCAGAGGTAAAGTCCAAAGAGCAGGCAGCTGTGTTATTCCTAACGGAGATGTGCACACGATGCTGCCCTATGATAACAGATGTCAGTTGAAGGACTGTTCTGTGGATTTTGCCATCAGTAGGCCTAACTGTACGTCCCTTTTGGAAGTTGGCGCGTTAGCAGCCCTTTATGAATATGTTGCATATGAGCTTAAAACCCCCTCTCATCTTTCTCACCCCGTTATCTCCATCAGTACGCAGAGCTGTTGGCAATGCAGGTTCTCCCAAGGCCTCCTCTCCACCTCCGGTTTGGGGCTTAGTTATATTTCACGCCCCGGGGCTATTTTCCTCCCCCCGTTCACATCTCTGAGAGAATAAGGAATTCCAGTGGCAAAAGCAATCAAACCCGCCAGATCAAACGTATCCTCGGTAGAGTTCCCTGACAGACTAAAATCATTTGTTCCCTCCCATCCCACCCCTTCCTTTGCCAGGGCCTGCCGCTCTGAGCTGTGTCCCCAGACCTCGCGCTCCCTTCCAGCCGCAGTGTTTTATGTGGGGATCAGCCCACCACATCCTCTGGGTCGCTCTGTCAGCGCTAATATTGAACAACACGCAGAGCTAGCTGCCGAAGCTATGCTTAATACGTGTCTATAACCACCCCCTGCCCACCCACCCCCACCCCGTTGGCATCCCGCTTCATCAGACTCTGAGAATCTACATTACGTCAATGTTGTTTTGGGTAAGCGGGGTAAAACGAGGCAAGGGAAAGGTTTTATTATTTTCTTTGTTTTTTAATTCTTTTTTCAAAGTCTTGAAAGATCTATTTTAGACGGTGCCTTTCCGTGGTCTGACACGCCGTAAGAAAGGTTTTGGGAGAACGTACATTGTCGGCAAGGGGTACAGCATCACGTGGCTTCAAAGACACTCCACACAACAAAGTTTTCTTCCTAAATTATTGAAGCTATCAACATGTCTACATCTAAGGCCAGCGATCAAGGGCAGCTGTGATGATTAGTCGTCAGTTGTTCAGAAAAGCGGGATATGTAGTAAGTGGGCTTGACGGAGGATAGTTCATGTTAGACTTCGACGTGTCTACAGTAACTTTCCCCAGAGGATAATTAAAATCCAATATAATATAATTTGATCTGAAATAGATTGTGATTGTATTCTATTTGGTTTCTTTTTCTTTAATGATCCATGACAAACATCTCTATCTTGCTAAACTTCACACGCTTCCTGTTCAGAGGAGTGGAGCTACAATATGACATTATATCCATAGGTGAAGGACCCCAAATAGCCCTTTTTATGATTCAGCGGTAGACAATATAGCCCTTGTGTGCTTTTGTAGTTTAACCTCAAACCACCACAAAAGCATATCAGGGAAAATCAAACACAAACAGCATGTGTATAAAACAATGTCAATATTGTATTTCTTAAAAATGTACAAATAAGATTTACATACTGTATACCCAGCACATCAAAGCAGCTTCATAATGTACAAAAGAACATTTGAATCTCTCTCTTTAGAAGTTGTGGATGGAGGTGCAAGTTATTGGAGTCCTCTGTTGTTCTTGCTGTTTCGATATTCAAGTCTTAGATGTATGACATGAAAATGTCAGAATTTATTTTTAAAAATCTACATGGAGGATTGACAATATCTTAAAATAATGTTGCTGTACTGTTGGCATTAGACTATTTTCTTACTTTTTGCTTCTGCAGCGTTATTGACAAATATGGGTAACTTTCCTCTCATTACGACATGTTACAGATTAGCTTTAGTTGAAGCCTACGTTTACAATGTAAAATCTCTGAACAACTTGGTGATAATACATTCCATATATACAGTATTATACAGTATATGAGTATCAAATTGGTACCCGGTTGCATTTCCAGAATAAATGGTGGCATATGCATGTCATGCATACGTTTTGGCTGAGCCAGGCACTTAATAACTGGTTTTACTGCAGTTATGTACAACCATGTACAACAGAAAGTATTGTGCTGTTTGTTGTTTTCACTACCTAAGGCAAAAAAATATGGCTTTTCAACATGTAGAAAACTGCCATTTTAAATACTCTACGAATGAGACTATACAGTGAAGAGGAGCCACACAGCAATGTCCTGACCTACACACAGGCCTTTCTTAGTAATCCCAGTAAAAGTTTATGCCTGTGTGTTAGTCCAAGTAGTAGAAGCTAGTTATTAAAGGAATGAATTTCCCTATACTTGATAGCGTTTTGGATGAACGTGTAGCTAGGACATCAAGTTGAGGAACTTGCTCTCCTCTGCCAGAGTGGTCAACAGGGAGCTCATGTCCCCAATGGCCATGTTTCCCGTCCCGGGCACCGAGGGGAGTGTGACCGAGTTCCTTGGCGTAGTGAGGCGCGAGGAATCCTGGGACACGCTCTGGAGGAGCCCTGGACTCAACGTCCCCGACATGAGGCTGGAGTGGTCTCCGTCGTCCAGCATGCTGTCGAAGTCTATCTGCGTCTGAACCGTAGTGGGCCTAGGAAGTGTCGCTGCACTTTCGCCACCACCTGTGACTAAGCGGGATGCGTCCACCACAGAAGTGTGATGGCCCAGGTTCCCATTGGGCTCAAACACCTGAATCTGCCCTGTGTAGTACATGGCATTGTCTTTAGACTTGTCACTGCAGCGCTGATCGGTTACCGGACAACACATACTGGCTGTAGAATCCGGGTTAGCATGGGTTGGGTTGAGGTTGGCATGCAGTCTTGGTTGCTGCATCGCGGTTGACCTTGAATGATGCCTATTCACAAACTTGGGCTCTGTCGGTGGCCTCGGCAGCAGAGGTCCTTGGTTCCCACCTGGGGCTGAATGCTGGGATGCCATAGCACACATTCTATAGGACCCATCGCAATCCTCAAGCTTGACTTGCACAGCTTGGCCTTCCAATCGTTTGTAGTGCATGTCAATTGTCTTCTCCGTGCAAATGGGGTTTACCATGCTCATATGGTCTTCTGCGTTATTAGAAGGCAGATGATTGCTGTTATTACCGTTACTATCATAATGGCCCTTATTGAACTTGTACTGTGATTTAATTGGGTAATTGAGATTTGATGTCTGTTGGAATCCCTGCTGAATGCAGTTTGTTCTAGGGAAGCCATTGTGCTGCGCACATCTCTGTTGCGCAGCATGTGCAAGGTTCTCTATCTGTTGGGCGGAGATCAGATTGAAGTGAAAAGATCCAAAGTTCTGGTTCTGCTGGAGGATAGCCAAGTTCCCACTAGCCTGTGACATAGTCTGGGGATGGCTAGCCTCTACAGTTCCTGAGGATGCTTCATTCCAGTGCACAGGCATATTGGGCCTAACACACCTTTCTGAAGACAGAAATTGCTGCTGCTGTCCTGGGCTTGCGTTGCAAGCAGCGGGAAGACTCTGGGTGTATGGGTTCATGTTGGCATCCACAACAGCCATTCTTCTCCTGTTATTCGACTGCGGCGGGTGGTTGGCTTTGCCTTGGAAGGTTTGTGCTGGTTGGCGAGTCGCTATTTCATTGCACGAAATGCCTTCAGTCTCGTTCCTGAGGTTCTGCCCTTCGTTGTTGACCAGCATCATGGCTTCCTCGGGAATTTCGCCCTCCAAGGTTTCCATGGCAATGTTCTCGGTGATGCTGGGTGGTCGGGGGCCATAGGGGTGCTGATGAAGGCTGCCGTCCGACCTCTGGAAACCCTGTTGGGCCAAGAGTCGGCGATCTGTTGCGAAAGGTGGATGAAGTGGCACGGCCCCCCTACTGGCCAGGGCGCCCACGCTGTTGTAACGCTGGATATGCCGCTGGCCTAGTGAGTCCAGGGCTGGCCGTCGCACCGGATCGCTGGCTCTGCGGGGGATGTTGGATGGAACCTCATGGGGCATCACGCCGCAAGCCCCGTAGTCGCTGCCGCGCCGGGGAGACGGGCCACCCAAGGCGGCGGAGTCGCCGTACATCGCCATGCGGGTCCTGAGGCTCATTCGCTCCATGTTGGGAAGAGGCGTCGGGGGCGCGCCTCCCGTGGCAGCAGCGTACTTGGCCTTAAGGCGGTAGTGCTGAGCTGGGGTGAGGCTGAGGAGGCTGGGCAGTCCTCCTCCGCCGCCCCCACCTCCACACTGGCTGGCTTCGCTGGAGCGCCGGGAGATGTCCACCGAGATGGGGTCATAGGAGTCGGCCGAGCTGGTGTTGTTGTTGTGGCGGCCGGCGCCGACCTGGGAGGCCTGGCTGGAGCGGCGGCTGGAGAAGCAAGGGGAGATCCCGGAGGAGCGGCGGCTCAGGGTGTAGACGGAGCTCAGGGTGCTGGACGTGCTGTCCCGACGCTCGGACAGCGGGCCCAGCAGTGTGGCCTTGCCGGGGTACACCGTCTCCCCCGGGACGGGGAAGGACATAGGGCGGCTGCAGATCCCTGTGCTCTCCAGGGGGGACCCTGAAAGACCACACAGACAGAAGTCAGCAGTCTGAAAACCCCTATTTCCTTGGTGTTCCTGGGCGTGTATTCACCCTAAATGAAGTCAAGTGTGTGTTTCTAAACGGTGGTAGAGCTAGATGGAGCAATACAGTTCTAGCAACTGCGGTTGGTTAAAGGCAGTCCAATGTTTCTAAAAGAACCAAAGGTCTATGCCCAGTTGGAGGCAATGACTGCAAACACTTCCAGTGGAGAGTCTCCAGACGCTATTCACCAAGTGGACTGTCTGGCTACACCAGGCTATGGCCTGACCACTGGGACAAGCCCAAGCTGAACTCACCGCCTGCGGGTATGGGTGGGAGCGCGGTGCCGTAGGCCGGGGGTGCTGGCTTGCCAGCCCACAGGCAGGAGTCCCTCACCGTCTTCAGCGTCTCCCTCTTCAGCTGCTCCAGGCAGCGGCTGGTGCCCAGCTGCTTGCGGAGGTGGAGGCCCACCGCCGCAGCCCCGCCGGACGACCCCCCGTGCCCCAGGAAGTCGACGGACGGCAGGTCGTCCAGGGCGGTGAGGTCCCCCAGGCTCCCCCCGCTGAGCGCCGCCATGTCTACTCCACTGTCATTGTTGGCGGCGCTGCCAAGCGGCGATGACTCGCTGTTACATGACGACTGGCCGCCAGGGCTGGACTGATACACCTGGAGGGAGAGCGGCATGGGGGAGGGATGGAAGGCAGGAAAAGGTAAGTGGGTGTAAAGGGTCACAGGTTGGGGGCAAGAGGCAGGAACAATAACATGCACACAAAAGGCAGTGGATGGAAAGTTGTGAGGAGATGATTGGAGGAGGGTAAGAGAAAGGAAGCGTCGAGAAGGGGCAACAGACAGTAACACTAGAGTGAAAACTATAAACACTATGTTTTTCCAACAAGCAAAAAGAGAGGAAAAATGCTTTCGCCCACCAGGATAAAGTGGACCAGCGGTTAAAGTGGCGCAAGGAACAACCAATCACGCGCTCTTTTATCTTCCCTCGGCTTAATTGTAAATAATGAGTGTTTTTTTTTTTTTTTTTAAGGGGGGGTTGTAGCTAGGGAGGGGGTTAGCTGCAGATTACAGATCGCCTTAGTCTGTCTGTGAATTAGAAATGGGCAGGATGAAAGAGCGCTTGAACCCGAGCCAGCACTCCCCGGCCCCGTCATCGCACTGCTGTTAGATCAGGTTCTCTCTCTCTCTCTCTCTCTCTCTCTTTCTCTCTCTCTCTCCCCCTCTGTTAGGGTTTTTTACATTGAGGCAAGGTGTTCCCTTGGTGATTTATTTATTTATGTATGTGTTGTTTATTGTGATAACCTCTTGAATTCTGTCAACATTTAGTCAGAAATGTTTGTTAGACAGAGCTTAAAACATAGGTGTAGTATCATTGTAGGCTTTATTTACATTCAATTCAATGAACTACATTGACTCCCAACAAGTAGATTAGAGTGTAAAGTATCCTGATATTCCTTGAATGGCATTGTGGTATTATGTCACATTTGCTTCAACTATTTCAACTGTCAAATAAAGCGATGCCCACTGAATTGGCTCCGCCCACATTTGCAGCTTCACCGACAACACCAATTTATTCTGAGTTAAAAGGCGGTCTTGATCACAGCTTGATAGTTGGCACAGATTCCTCAGTGCGCCAAAAGCAGTCCTTGGTGCTGGAATATTAATCCTGGGGTGGCTTTTATCATGGCAGGGCTCTCAGATATGTGTGTGATAGGTCTGTTAGCCGCTGTAGCACTGAATAGCATTCCTCTGGGGATGGGAACCACTGCGCTCTTATGGTTTTTTTGTGTTATAAAAAGCATAACATGGAACAAATGATTGAGTATCATGCCCTTATACAATGTGGCACACATTGAATGTGACTTTAGAGGAAACTCAAAGCACCAATGCTTTCCTAACATAAAGTCCTTGTTGATGAAATGAGGCGTGTAAATATTTGAGTGGTTTGACTCCAAAATGCCATGTTTTAAACAGAAAATAAACGTATTATGTATTTCATGAGCTCATAATTTGCAGATGTTAGTATTTTATTTATTTCACACACAGAGAGAGGGGAAAAAAAGAAAATGATTCGGCGGTATAATTGTCCAAAATGTCCCATAATTTACTGTAACATCAAGAAGCCCTAAAGACTATGGACTTCAAGATGGCCAAACATCATTTTGGAATCAAACCCTATGCTGATGCATGGTAATGAAAGACTTTGTCGTGAACAGAGGCTGCGCTCACCTTAGCAAGGCCTGTCCTTAAGGAAAGTTTAGAAAGGGAGAGAACGGAATAAAATCAAGCAGAAAGCAAAGGCTTGTACAACTGAAAGGTTAGGACTTGTAGGCATGCGGTTGTTAGCAGGACGAATATTAGTCCACTAGGCCTATTTAACTTTCTAGTGTCTCGTATCAAAGACGAATGCAGTGGGGTTTTTGGAATAAGCGTGCAATGTTTAGTATGGAGATACTTTTGTTAAATAACCAAAGACAAGACTGCTAAAGTTATATTCCGCATGAAAGACATTACTGTATTATCTAATTGCACAGAGACGTGAATAGAAAGCCAGCTGATCTTACCACAGAGTTTTCCGTCTTGATGGACTTGACATGCAGGTAGTCCCCCCCGCCTCTAGGGGAGCTGCTGTCCGTCGTCTTGTCTTCCCGCCGTCTCTCTCTTGGGCCCTTCTCGTTCTCCCCGTTCTCCCGGGTGGCCGGGGGCGGCCGGGGCGGGAGGTCGGCGCGCTGCTTCTTGGTGACGTGCGCGTCGGGACCGTGGACCGTTTTGACGTGCTTCCTGAGAGAGCTCGGGTCCGTGTATCGCTTGGTGCAGCCCGGAATCTTGCACACGTAGGGTTTCTGGACACGGGATAATGGGGAGTTCAGCTGTGACTGTTTACAGGCCTATTAGCAGCACAGCCTTTTATACTGTGTATATGTACATGATTGATGGACTGTGCTCATAGGCTTTTTCGGTGTTTCTCAAAGATTAGCTGTATGCTAGTCCTGTACATATGCATAATGAGACCAATCAGAGGTCTTAAAGGAACACTCCATTAGGCATCCTGAGGACATGCCCCACCCCCCTCACACCTCAATGCTCAGTGGGCCGCGCGACTCCCTACTCCTCCCCCCACCGCTCTCTACAGTGCCAAAATATGTAGTTTCTAAATGTAACGGTGGCCAGCAGGTAGCTGTGCGGTGTGAAACTCACTCTCTGACGCCTCATAGGACGCTCTGGCGATGCT
>JAODUG010000012.1:787733-798118 GCA_027564795.1 Aphredoderus sayanus
CTCTCTCTCTCTCTCTCTCTCTCTCTCTCTCTCTCTCTCTCTCTCTCTCTCTCTCTCTCTCTCTCTTTCTCGCTCTCCTGTTGTTGACACCAGTTGAGTCAATGGTCCAAACAGTCTGTGTCTATAATGTATCAGCCCAAATACTGTAGAGCACCACCTGTATTAAACACGGCACCATACCGTTAGATTTGATCCGAGAAGCCAATGGCAAAAACAGGAGGAGCATGACACGGTAGAAAACATTCTGGGTGGGTTGAAGCAACTGAAGGAACTGTTCTGTAAAAACTGTAGTGCTTAGGACTGTCAAGCAGATCAAACAAACCATGAAATTGTGGAGCCGGCAATTTGCCAACAACCTGTGGTGAACATGCATGTCAGTATAGTAAGTGTCTTTAGCATTACATATCCACAAAATACAGTCCACAAACATCTCCTGTCACAACCATGGATGGTTGGTACACTGCAGGAAATACATAAAACCACTGAGGAGAGTGTATACAGCAAAACCACAAAAAACAGTTAAGGAGAGTTCATGTAATGTTAAAAAAGATAGCTGCAATGTCTGAAAAAGTACATAAATCGTAATCCACCACATAAAGATAATGATGACATATATGACATTAGTGAGACACCTGCTGCTGAAATATCATGAACTGCTTTCTTCCCCCAGTGTAGTGAATACTCCTGGACCACACACACAGACACAGACACACAAACACAAAGTTTGGTTTATAGATTGTGAAAGTAGTGTGGTTTAGGTGTGAAGATAGTAATTTAACAATAAAAAGTGTTGTACTAAAACAAAACAAATATACACTTTCTTATTGTTTTCTACACAGTCAACCTTGACTGCACTGACAACCATTTCCTGTCTGTGAGTGATAAAAATGTATTCCTGGCTGCCTATAATGGACATACTGTATAGAATAGAATAGATGTTTGTACTGTAGTACTGTTTCTGGTGTAGGCCTCTGTCTTGGGGCTTGGGAACCTAAGAGCTTCTCCCTGCCTGGCCCAGCAGAGGTGCCGCAAAGGTGGTTTTCCTTCCTATTTATTAGCCCACTGGTTTCAGCACAAGAGGAACAGGTGCAGTTTCCGTGCATGTTATGGGATGAGTATGATTTTTAATTTCAGTTACTTCTTTGTGCTAACAGTAGTTGCGGTGGGCTTTTGAAAGGTTTTGATTTGAACATTGTTTGTGGGTTTTATTATATTTGAGCTAAGGTGATCATTCTGTACTGGAAGTATTTGTGCATTCATTGTGGATGTACAAACTTTGTTTTCTGACTCAAAGAAAATGCAGTCTGCTCTATTCCAACCACAGTGAATAGGATTTAAGTACAGTAATGTGTTGTAAGGTATTAATGAACTGAGAAGTAGGCTGAAAGTGTAATTACAGGGTTTTTACCTATTTTATCATATTTTATCACAACAGTTTTTTGTCTTTGTTATATTTGTTCATCTTTAGCCACGGCATTGCAGACATTTGTTATTTTGCTTAGTGCATAAAAATGATTGATTTCTTATTACCTTCAAGACGTTGAAGGAGATTGTATGTACAGTTCTAGCAAAGTTGAGGTCAAGGCAGATTGATATGTAGGTGTGCCCTACAACTCCACATTCAGCAGTCAGGAGGGGAAACAATATGTGATAACAGCTTCCTCCACTGCCAAAGCAGACAAGAGATACCATCGATTTCTTTCATATTTGAGTTTTGAATGCAGCTATACTATACCGAAAGCTGCACGTGCAATTTTCTGCATGACCAAAGTGTTTTCTGTTGATGTATTGCAAATTAAAAACTTTATGGAGTGCAAATTAAATAATACGCTTTACTTAACTTTGACCATTTCTATTTATTACAGAATAGCAATTAATATGATTTTACTATTCAGTAAAGTTGTCAACTATTAGTAGTCAAAGCAGTATTCATTCATACTTGCAACTTATGCATATTTGTGTAACTCATAGGGGCCAATCTTCCTGTGCACCTGTGTTCAGTGCTTCCTGTCTCCGTTACCGTGCCATGCTGGCCTCAGCCCCTAACCCCCAAACCGCATCCCTCACACTGTCACAGTAAAACATGCCACCAAAACATGTTCCATACAGTCACACAGACGCCAACAGGCGCAGCATGCACACGCAAGCACGCATGCTCACTTGTGGGAGTGAGAATGATGGAAGAAAGGTGAAACCCCGTCCGTCTCCCATCACAACATCTACTCGTGAGGTCTTGCGGGTTCCTACATGTGGGCTTTCCCGTCAATTGCCTTAAAGTGTTATAGAAAACAAAAACAAACAAGCTAAAAAAAAACAGTCAACTGACACTGGAAATTTTAGCAAATATTCTGCAGTACTAATGCTAAGCTCAGCTCTAGATACTGTATACACAAATGCCTTTATCCATATCCTTCAATGGTGTATTTTTATGTAAAGAATACAATTAACGTTATCATGTATGCATATTACATATGCTATACTGTATGTCAACCTCATTTATTAGAAACAATTGATGCAAAGCTAGCAGGAAATAATATGAATTTGTTTTTATTTTGAAAACATAATTTGTTATATTGCATACAAAAATATTGTTATTAACAGTGAATGGTGGATGACATGTTTTTAAATGCAGTAATTTTGTACATTTTATTTGAGCATATTTAGCACTGTAACTGTACTCAATAACCTGATAAAAAGCATTTAGCCTACTTTTACATTCATATTTGCATGTGTCGTGTGTGTGTGTGTGTGTTTAAGTGTGTGTCAATGCATGTGTATACGGTATGTAACAGGGTGGCATACAGTAGCATGCTTTTGTCTGTTTCTGTGTGTGTACAGTATATCTTAGCAAATGTTCTAATGTACAGACTATGTCATGAATTTGTGTCACTCCTGAATATGCTGCAGGGGTCTCTGGGTAACGTAGTCCACTTGTGGTGAATTATCCTGCTCCTGGATGAGATCATAACCCCGCAGGTATGGGCCACTGTTTTGCTGGTAATAATATACCATCTTCCTGGCAAACCCAGGCTCCACCTGAAATGTAAGAATATCTTGTTATGAAATATATCTACAATTTACATTTTTATCTGTTTTTATATGTTTGCATATCCAATTCAATTGGTGCACGCATGTTGCAAGTGTCTAAAGCATCTGTAAGAACGCTACTTTTTGAAAGGCTCAAATATTTCTCTGCACATACATTTTCATTCTTAGAATGCATACAAATGTAAGGAATGTAAAACCTGAAAGATTTGGAGAAAACTAACAATCCACTTTAGTTACCTGTACGGTGATCATCTTTCTTTGACATTGTGGGTCTGGGTACTCATCACCAAAACACAGGACAACTCGGTGTCTAGGCACACGACTCCCATGATGGACGAAGTCCTGTAGCTCTAGAGAGAGACGGAGAGGAGTGGAATAATACCATCAATACATTACAGTATATATACAAATAGACAAAAATCTAACTACAAAAAGCAGTCTACAAAGACATCAACAGCTCAAATGAATTAATATTATAATCAGAATGGATGTTTCAGAAAGTAAGTGCACCTCTTCAAAATATTTACATTTTAGTAATTTCCAATTTCATGAATTGCAAGCAACAATAAATAGCAGAAATGCCACACATCAGTCATTAAACACAATGCATTCTATTAGAACAAGTGAAAATATTGCTAAGTTCAAATCATATTACTAACTTCCTGTAGTTATACAGAAAATATCACATACTTTTAGAGTAGTAAAAACCGTCTCCAGACATATTTTCATATAATGATAAATAAATATTTTGTTTATTGCGGAACGTCCCACCATACATTTTTAATATAACACAGAAAAGAGATTAGCAGCATCTCTACGCTGTTGCCCTTATAAAAAACGCCTGCATCAATGTCTGGTGACTGGTGTCTGGTGAGTCTGGCACAGAAACCAATCTTTACAGTTAACCTTCAAGATAAATGTGCCAAGTTAAGTTAGCCATTAAGTTTAATGCAAAGATGGCAAAGATCATCACACAGGCTAGAACAGTAAAACCATAGAAAACAAAAAACAGACAGATCTTAACCCTTCCGCTGTCCTATGGGTCACAATGACCCGGTGCACTTGCCAGTAGCCGGCACCAACCACAACACGGACATATGACATTCTGCTGTTGGCTCCCTCTGCTGGTAGTCTGCTGTAATGCCTTAGGACAGTGGGAGGGTTAAGACACAGCTAATGGTAAAGTAAGGCACGAGAATAAATGCTGGTAGTACTGGTAGGGACTGGTAGTAACCATGCTGTATATGCACACAGTCTCGTACCTTGTACTGTATGTGCTTTGTGCAGGCTTGGGCTGGAACTGATTACATGTAATCAGATACATCAGAATTGTAACTGTAATCCATTACATTACCAGCTAAAATAATTGTTATCAGATTACAGGTATTTTTTTAAATGTGATGATTACTTCTAGGAGTACTTAAACAGGATGTTTGCAGAAGAAAATATATAATACAATTGGCAGTGCTCTTAATGACATTTCATTAATGGCAGTTATTGACTGAAAAAAAGTCCTACTTAGATTTTATCCTTTGAATAACCTACACTCACAAAAATGCCAAGATATGGCATGCAAACGCACTCCAAAAGTATTCCAAGTACTCCAAAAGTAACAGAAAGTAATTAATGTAATTATTATTATTACTAATTATAATTTAGTCTGGTAATTGTACCCAACCCTGCAAATGTGTTACTGTATAGTATACATTTGGATATAATGATGGTAGCTTGGTACGACCATCCTGAGTTTGCAAGGGAAACGGTTTGTTCCACACCACAATTCAGTGTTTTTTTAGTTCATCACATTCATATTTGTCACAATGACCTCATCACACTTAGCTTGTGATGAGGTAATGCCCTTAGCAGGTGATTGGACCTGCTATCTATCAGCTTCGTTATTGTAACAATAGTTCCTAGTCATAAAGTATTTGAGGATGCCCTGGTGAATGATGCCCAGGACTAACTATGACACCGGAATATCACATTATTTCTTTAACTACTTAAGAGAAAAAGAATCAGTGTGGACTAGTTTGTGAGAATTTACTATGTGACCAATGCAGGTGGGTGGGGACTTCACACACACCACACATCAGAATGAATGTGGCAGTCTTCTGTTCATTGGTAGGGACTTACCCAACTACTCTTCTTGATATGTATCACGCGCTCACGTTCAACTCGTCATTATGAAACATTGACATTACTATCATCCACCTTGCAGAATGATCAACTGATCATTTGGCAGAGGGAATGCATAGTGTACATCACCACTTACCAGTCAGAAACTGCTGTGTGTCAAACAACTTGCATGTCTGCTCTTTCTCCAGTTTGTTGGGTTTGTCTTTATACGGAGCCAGGGGGCCTTCCCAGTATACCCGACCTTGGCACAAGCGCTTTGCGTACAATCCATCGTGTGCCATCCACAACAGAACGCCCCGCTCCAGTACATTAGACAGCTTGTCAGCACCCGGTCTCTGAGACTCAGGATAGGGAAAGGGGAAGAGAATGACTTCTGCTCCACTGTACAGCCTGTCCTCTGGGCGGGGCGAGGAGGAAGACGGTGAGCATGAGGAAGAGGAGGTTATTCGGCAACCCTCTGGACTAGTTGTAGTGACCTCCTTTACCAGAGACTCTCTGTAGAATAGGGAAACATGGAGGCTGACATCTGGAAGAAAGAGAGTCTTCATTAGAGGCAGGTATCAATCGTACAGTCTTTGAATGCATATTTGAAGCATTAAGCATGTCAACATCTACCTCACACATTCAGCCATATTACAAGGTACATTCCTCAATATTTCTACACCTGCTCACACAACTGTGCGTGTGGCTGTAAGGGGAGGAGTAGAGAACAGTGTCAGCGTATGAACACTGTGTGTGCCTGTGCCTGTGTGTGTGTGTGGGGGGGAGTAGTGTGAGTCATGGCACTCTGGTGCAACAGCATGTGCCCTGGTAGTCGTACTGTATGCAAGCACATTCAACGTGACCACGCAGTGGCGCTAAGATGGACTTATATCTCTTAACGACAAGTCATGACATTTCTGAGAACCTTTTTTTTTATATTCTGTTGATGTCATGAACTAACAACAGTTCACTTCTGACAGTCTGGTGACCTATGTTGGAGAATAGGGAAGTAGCCTATTGTTATAGAAAGTGCTTATATATTTTCAGTTTCTTGACAGTAAATAGTTCTATTTTACCAGATATGGCACTGCTATGGTCCACTGTAAACAATGGTGGTTGGGAGTCTGAAGAGTAAGTGTAGAAATTGACCTGGAAACCTGTGCAAAAGTAATGAAAGGGATACATGTACAGTACATGTACACTCATTAGATTAAACATTCCATATGACCAACGACTTTATACACACTGTGATGCAGGTAGGGAGACAGTGAAGCTTTATGTCATCAAAGTCTGGTGTGTGGCTGTATTGGTGTGCTACTGAAAGTAACAACGTAAACACAGGTTCTGTTTAAATGTAAAAATAACATGTTAACACATTCAATTCCACATTTGACAGTAAAACAGCCCCTTCTATTTGGTTCCTCTTAGCATATGCGAAGGAAAGCTTACGTACCTAATATTATTTGCTCAGAAAACTCTACAGTGTGGCTTTAAATGCTATTTTTACTGCATTACAGCGAGCTAAAGAGGAAATACTGTACAGTATATATGATATGAGCGCACTATCAAGAAAGCGACACAGTTAAGCCTAGTTGTTACAATAAACATAGGGCTATCCTACCGTTGTCAGCGTGTAACCCTTGCCAGGGCCTGCTGTAATGGCCATACTGCATGTCCACATGTGGCCCATGGTGGGGAGGATGTGGAGGATGAGGAGGAAGAGGAGGAGGCAGGGCTTGCTGGTCTGGTGCCGTGTATTCCCTCCAGTCCCTTCTGTCCTGAGAAACCATATAGCCGTGCACCTGAGACTGGGGTAAACAGGCCCGGTGAGAGAGGCGGTCCCAACTGAGAGCAGTCATGCTCAAAGTGGGGGCTGGGACCCCCTCCCAGAGGGAAGCCAGTGGGGTTAATACAAAATCAGTCTTCTCACCTGGTTGTGCATTGGTGTATATGGAGAAATATAGGCCTGGGAATGTAAATGTGCTGGTGGCTCCTCTACATTGCAAATCCGGATCCCTGAAAAATATAGTACAGGACGAGTAAGACAGAGGAATAACGTAACATACAGTATACACACACACACAGATATAATATATTAGATTATTTTCAAAATATAAATGTGTCTGTCATCGGTAGGCATTGCTTGTGATGCCACTTCAGGAACGTGCCAATATACATTCAGGATGGTTTGGTGCTTTAAAACCTCAAAACAATCCTCAGTGTCCCAGACTGAACATGGCATTGTGATGTCTAGTGAAGTGATGGTGGAGGCTTGGTTATGCAAGGCTGAGTTTTGTCGTGTTGCGCTCACGCCGCGCTTGGTAACCCAAGCCCTCTAAAAAAAGAACTCCGGCCTTTTTGGTACATGCCTTGGCTTCCTTTGAGCTTCCTGCTTCATCACTGAAGCACTGCTGGTTATGCATGTATACCAACAGTCAGTGGCACTCAAACCTTTCGACCCATGATCCTCCAAATGAGGGAAGGAGTTGGGGTTGGGGTGGCCAACATGGTTCTGCGGGTTGGTGCCCGCATGTTTGCACTTTTTTATTCAATTGAATCAAACAGCTCAGAACCATAACAGACCAGAAATGTGAACCACAGCTTAAAGTCTACTAGAATGGTAGATAGTTTTATAAATGTGGCAATGATTTAAATGTTTTATTTCTAGTTTGCTTTGATAGACTTGCCTCGTTTCGCCCCCTCTGGAATGATTCTGTAGACCTTATAGGGTTCTGAGATATCCAGTTGGCTCTTGTCCACCAACTCATCAAAGTCATTGCTTTTGTTTAGAGCACACCTTAGTCTTGTTTTCCATGTTGGGGGGTCTGGCTTGTCTACACCTTCCTTGTATTTCCCCTTGAACAGTGCCCAGGCCTGCAACAATTAACACTGAAATGATCAATTTACACATCATGACTATTTAATGTTGCCTAGCATTTATAATGAAATATTATGGCATATTAGATATAGTCTGCTATGCCTAGTAGATAATCCAGACTTAGGGCCAGAGCAAAAGACTGAAACAAAGACTAAGCCCCACAGTTTACCTAAAATGTTCATGGAATGCGTTAATCATTCAGATTTAGAAATATTAAATTGTAGTTATTTCATGTTGTTGCAAAAGCCTATTTACATGTGTGCCATTGAGCCTTACACCTTAAAATGTTCATTAATTGTAATTAAAGGCAAAGGACGTAAATGTGCTAATGATGTACCAGATCAAGACCCGTGCCAAGTGTTTGTGTCACCTTGAACAGCGCAGCGTCTTCGTCTCGGTTGTAATCCTGTTTGCCCGCGTGTTTCCAAGGTATCCTAAAAATTGTTTTCTCGTCATTTTCCCAAACCAAGCCGGGGTACTTTCTGCTGTCAATCTGATCGATCAGCCACTGTCTAAGTTTCCCGTTGCCGCAACTGACTGACACATTGCTGTCCTCCTCTAAGTTCATCTCTGCCAATAGCGCATGCAGGGCTGGCGAGGAAATGTGATGAGGAGTTGTGACATGCAATGATCAATGCCCGGCGCTGTGATGAGGGTTAGCAGCACATATCATGCAATTAGAACCAGCATCAGATGATAATTACACAAGAGTGGGCTATGGTGCCTAAACTATGACTCAGATTCGATAAAACGTAGCCTACTTAAAAATATTTAAGCAAGCAAGATTCTGGATAACTGATATAAAGTTAAAAGTATAAAGTAAGAATGGGTTGTATGAATGGAACTGTCCCTTACCTTGTTCATGTGAGGTTATCCGTTTGACTCCGGCAATACTTATGATAGTGTAATCTTAAATGTCAATGAATCATTTGTTGTGCGTATAGGAGGAGCTTAAATCTCAAAAGTTCAACAGGAGATGCACATCACCACGTTGATTTCTTTGAAACTTGTCGGCGCCTACACAGCTTGGGGTGGGGAATCCCTCCTGTGACACCCAGCATGTAGACTATAACATCGGTTTGGAATGGAACAATTCCACCACGAGCACACGGACTTACGCTGTTCTTCTGCTCACATTTTTCAATGAGAGATGTTTTCCAGGTACCGTAATTTACTTTGAAAACATGACTGCCCTCCCGCGGCCTGATTTTCTCATCGCATTCTGCTATCTTAGACTAACAACTAACTTCTCAAGATCCAAACTTTCAGAAATACTGTATATGCTGAAGGCAAAATAAATACTTGAAGGAAATGAAGCCAGAGCAACATGCTGTTTTTGACGCAGTCATGCAAAACTTCTCTTGCATACCATACAAACAGGAAGACACCAGGAAACAGAGGTAAACAGGGTTGAGAAACTGTCACTACCATGAATCCCAGCCACCCCCAACAAGATGTTAATGTGCAACTTGATGCCGTTTATTAACGCACAAATATCATAATGACATATTGTAGAAAAACAACAACACTTTACATGACATTTACACATAATGCATTAGTAATAAAAATCATGATATGGCTATTCAATAAACCACCACATGCGTCGGTCACCTCCGTCAATGTGCATGTCCATGCTCACAACACTGTTTCCAGAGATGATAACTGATTACCAACGTATTGGAGTCCAAATAGTTGAATTCCAAAAATGTTCAGGATGGTTAGGTGATCAGCTTCCAAGCAGGAAGACAACTGAGTCTCAGGTTCCATTGCGTTGTTGTGTTGGTTGCTCCATTTCATCAATACCAGTATCAACCTCGGAGGCTCTGGCCAGCAAGGCACGGATATCAGCCTCATCGTTGAACGGGTTTTCTTTATACTCCTTCCTCAGCCACTCCCTGAACTACATACACAAAAAAAGGGTCCATCATTTATTACCAGAGTGGAGACATTAAATGAAAAAAGCATACTACCGTAATCATCAGTTAAAGCCTTAAATACATTTTGTTGTGTGTTTTGGCCTGGCTTATATAATGCATAATGTCAGATTCTCTCTCTCTCTCTCACCCCAGCAGCTTGTGTGTTCTCAAACTCCTGGAGCTGGCGCTGGAAGCCCAGGTTGGGGCCGGCGCAGGGCCGGGCCACCTTCACTGCAGCCAGCGCCTCCTGCCAGCCCAGGCCAGTCACAGTCATGATGTAGGCCACCACCAGCGTCACACTGCGTGACACACCTGCCAGGCTGGAGAAAGTCATGCGTGGCACATAGTGGAATAAGAAGGGAATAAGGAACAGAGAGTGACAGGAATAAGAAGGGAATAAGAAGGGAATAAGGAACAGAGAGTGA
>JAODUG010000012.1:798218-814490 GCA_027564795.1 Aphredoderus sayanus
AAGAAGGGAATAAGAAGGGAATAAGGAACAGAGAGTGACAGGAATAAGAAGGGAATAAGAAGGGAATAAGGAACAGACAACATGACACATAGATAAGAAGGAACAGACAGTGTGACACAGCAATAATAATGTGATATGGGAGGGTTCTATTATATTATACTATAGTGCAGTTACATGTTGGAAACCTTCTATTGTAGGAGGCAATATAAAATAAAAAGAACAAAAATGTACAGCCAGTGTTCTGAATCAACCAATAACACCTTGGCGTTTATGAAGTCTACGACCATGTGACAGTGCTGCTTTTGCCACATTTCTCCTCATTGTTGCTGAATTTAGCATACCCTTTCATCCAAAGAAGCGACTTAGTATATTCACAAGTAATAAGGAGCAGGTACTGTTAGGGACAGGCATCTTGCTCAAAGATGCTTAGAGATGAGACAGGCTGGTCTAGGATTGAACCCATGATCTTTCAGCTTGCAGTCGACCATCCCAACCACTTGACTACCACAAACTGCACTCATTCAACCATCAACCCATGTGGCTTTCAATATATAACGCATAATACTGTAGGTCAGGAGTCAGGAAGGGGTCAGTTGTTGGAACAATCTGTGCAGCTACAAGATATTGTTGATGAAAGCTCATCTACACTATATCCTCTGCTCGGTCCAGTCACACATGGGTGGCTGTGTACACTACTCACCCCTGTCCCCCCGTTGTACATCCGACTGCACATATTTGTTTAAATATGTTTACACGCGCTTTGGGATTAAAAACAGAATCTGTGTGTCCAGTGTAATGGGGTTTGCTTTGCCCCCATCTTCTCCCAGCTTCGATTGAAGGAGGGGGTCCAGTGTGTAGCATCTCTCACCAGTGAACGAGGCAGCCCTCTCCTTTCAGTCGAGACTCGTGCATGAACGTTATGCTCTGTTTAAAGTGCTGAGTCCTGTGGATGGCAAACAGACATCTCAGGGGGGCGTGGTCCGAAGTTAACATAGATTAACATGGCCAGCGTGGTCCACTTAAAGTGACTGTGTAATTACTGAAATAACAGACACTTAAAAAGACGAGTTTAGACACACACATGTATACACACGTACAGTACATTATTTACATTACATGTCTCCGATAGAAGGCATGTCTGCCCTCTGGCTTCAGAGAACAGCTATTATATCTGTCATACAGGTTTCCATAGCCTCTCTGAAATTAACACAATGCCACTTGGGTGAGAAAGGTGTCAGGGGCATCTCAGCATGTGTTTGTGTTAAGGAAGGGGAAAAAACATTTGTATAAATAGAGACACAGCACCACTCATCATACTAAAACTGCAGAGCTGTGCTGCTACACTTCCTTCCTGCCCAGAGACTAGACCTCCACCACTATTGGCGACCAAATACTGTATGTGTGTGTGTGTGTGTGTGTGTGTGTGTGTGTGCGTGTGTGTGTGCGTGTGTGTGTGTGCATGTGTATCTTTCAATTCTACTTGCACAACTATCCATAAAATGCAGTATATTGGTCTGCATGTGTGGTATGTAACCTTCATCCAATTAAAATAAGAATCACACACTGAATCCTTTTGTCTAATTGCTCTCTATTCAGGGCTGTGAAATGATGGGTTTGCGAACGCATATCATTTACACATTAGCTGGAAGAAAATGAACCTCACACACCCACACAATGCAGGCTCAAATGGATTTGTACTCTCCGGTTCAGTCTTACTCTGCTCTGCTATACAGCACAGTGCTGGTTGTGTGGGTACTTACAGGTTTTGTGTAGGTAGATCTGCTGCCGAAATGCACAGATAGGTCATCTCCTATGGGATGAAGCATACTAGTCACCTGTTGTAATCTAACAAAATAATTTACAGTTCAGCTCATAACACTAGCAAACCACTATTACAAACAAACAGTCTTGCCAGGAATACCAATCTTGTACGATCACAGGTTAGTCTTTAGGAAAGCATACTCATGTATTTAAGTATTCCTAACTTTAGGGAATTGTAGTCCTTTGGCAATGGCAACTAAAACGCATCAGTGGTGCATTTGGTTAAGCTTTTATATTATAATGAATTGAAAATCCAGGTTGAATTGCAGCTACTAAAATTCACACCATACATATTTGGAAAAAATTTGTGTTTTTCTTCCCAAACAAACTTGGAAGAAATAACATTTTAGTGCAGTGCTACTGCCTTCTCTGTGGTTGCCTATTAACACCCACCCTACTCTCAAACCCACATGAAAACACAATCTGATCATACCAAATGTTTGCTGGCATTTCTCTGCTGGTATTCTCATATATGAGGTTAACAACTACTATGGCATCATTCTCTCTACATCCTGCCAGACTGGTCCAAGGACTTTTACTAGACAATATGTCACGTGCCACAAAGAGCCACTTCTGGTTCTAGCCTAATTTGTTTAACCAGTTCTCCCAGGGTCACAGTACAATCTTATGCTGAATCCAATCTCCACACATTGCACAATACAATATTATCCTGGATACTGTCTCCATATATTGCACAATACAATGTTATCCTGGATCCAGTACCGTACTTTGTATCTGCGGCCACATACAAATATACATACGTGTTGCGTGTGATCTGGAAACCAATACAACCTTAACTCTTATGAAGGAAATTGTAAATGATCTTACTTGAAGTATAGGAGCTGCACTGTCATGAATAGACAGGATGTGTGTGATGTTGTTTCTTGACAGCTGCTCTCTGTCTCTTGCATCTGAATTAAAAATAAATAAAAAATAAGCAATGCCTACGAATACTATGAACACACAAAATTAAATGCAAAAAACTTAACCTACCTTTGAAATTTCCCAAGAACAAATCAGGTAGGACCTAGGAAAAAATATATAGTAGGCTATTTGAATACAGAGTGACATTAACACAGACACCCTTGTTGAAATAGTGATGAGGTATATTTAGAATAACACCACAACAGCTGACTGGGCTCAAACAATTTACACATACAGTAATCTCATGCTGAAAATATGGGGTGATAATAAAACGCACAATGGTAAATGGTAAACGGCCTGTTATGGATACATTTGGTCTCATCTGCCCGTGACCCTAATGTGTTATTTGTTAAAGTAAGTGTACTTTATTTGTCTTTTTGAAAGCCTACGTTACAGATAAATTGTGACAACCTAAACATGCAATTTTTAAAGCTTGTTATAGGCTATTTTCTGACTTGGATGAAAGCAAGATGCAACGAAGGAGCAGCCGTTCTTACGTACTTACATTATCAGAAAGTTAACAGCGGTTGAAAACGAGTTCAAATCAACTCTAGTGTTACTCTGGTTTATTTGGTATTGATAAATTAGAAACACTCATATTGGGTTGCCACAGAGACACGATGAGGACCAAACTTCAATTGAAAGGCCATGTATTAACCAATGAAAAGCATAGCTACCTTATTGATGCCATTACCCATGCTGTAGCTACAATATACGACGTCGTCGTTAGCGCTGATGGAAATAATGCCAACAACAAGTCCACAGGCTGTTTAAAACGGTTGACAGCTTTCCCAAGATTCCAGCGTAGAGGTACATTACGTCTCGCTTTGGAATCCAAATGCGGCTGAACAGCGCTACAGAAAATCCCGGTGCAGCCCTCTGAATTATGGGATTTGTAGTTTGTTGCAGCGACAACACGTGTGGGCTTCCATTATGATATAAAAGTATCTAATATTAGTCCTATATGATGTGAAATCCAATATATACATGCACATTTTAGTTTATTCTCAGATTTCAGTTTGTTATAGTATCCTATGCTATTTCTGTTTTGGCTCTAGATAGTAACTGTTAACCTTCATGTGCTCAGAAAAGGGTATAAGCTATATTCATAGTTTTAAAATATCAAGTCTGTATTATAGACTTTACATACTCTATAAAGATAGTGTGCATATTAATAGTCTACATGCTGTTATGTTGTGTGGTACTTGGCTGATAAGCCTCTCTCCCTCTCTCTCGCTATATATATATATATAAACCATGTTAACCACCAGATGGTGACATTGTTACACGAAAAGTTGATTTCACAACTTCGTAGATCTGTTGCTGGCAATGTCTATAACGCTGTAGCGTATGTATCTGCAATAGCAAACTGTTGTATACATTTGGAAGGATAATATAACATGTATATCTTCTAAACACGCAAGGGAAATATATGTATGCATATTAGCCTCCAGATGTGTCATGCAAATGTATAACGCTTTTAAAAAGTACAGCAGTTAGACTACGTAGATGTGAGGTCCATTATGCGTATGATATGTCAGATGACGCGTATCGGGCTGGGTTTATGGATAGGCCTAAACAAATTATTCGACTTTCTTAGATTACGTTTGACTGCTTTTAAGTTTTTTATACAAAATAATGAGCAAATGTGGCATTTCAATAATACGCAGTATGCAACCAAAACATCGTACAGAGCTGAATGAGCTGCTATAACTCCGCCTAGATCTACAATCGACGTTCAATTCTTTGTGTACTGTTACTGTATGCTATTTTAGCCTGGCTCCCCTTCAGTTTACAGTGTCGGTCAGTCCAGGAAGTAAAGTTACCTTGCAGACTCCTCATGTTGGGTACTGTACGTTCTTTGGTAAGGCTTTAGTTATATGTTCAGCTTATTTATTATAGAATTATATATACTATGTAGGCTACGTGTTACAAGTTTGATTTGAGTTGTTCTGCTATTAATTTCTTGCCGTTAGTTTTAGTTTCAATTTAAACGTCTCTTTTACTCAAACTTTGGAAGGCGAAATTGTTAGAGTTGACCTATACGTTACTAGAGTAGCCGTCTTACATGACTTTGTTGAAGGTTTGTTACATTGTGTTATAGGGCAGGTATACGGATGGACGCGGAGTCAGATTCGTTTAATATGAGGTCGTCTGACCTTATTAAAAAAGAACCACTGTACTACGGCGGATTTGGAGAGGTGTACTTGTGCTACCATAAAACACTGGGCCAGGTGGTGTTGAAGACCGTATACACAGGCCATCTTCGCAATGAGTGAGTTGTGTTGCAACTGGGAATCCCCTTTAGTATGTCCTTTAGTATGTTTTGTTTTATGTGAATGATATGCTTGATATGCTAGTCCCAACATTTTAATTCAGTTCAAATGTCACATAATGATAATGAATCAAATATTGTTAACAGTTGTTGTATTGCTGTAGTAGCCTATAATGTTATTTAATAATTCACGTTTTAGACAAGTACTGTAAATGTTGCCAAGAGAATGCCTGCCCCAACTCAAAGCTTGGTGCTCAATGGTTCCCGTCTTTACCGCACCTCATACCTGTTCAAATCTTACACCTCCCTCTAGTCACATGCACTTTAATTTAGAAATCTGTATATCAAAACTATGATCAGGAAAAGTATGCTTTGGGACACAAAAATACGACTGGGGGATACCTTTTAAAAGACCTTTCTGTGCTCTTCTTTCAATAGCAAATTCTATAAACTATAACAATATAAAGAAACGTTCATAGAAACTGACTAAAGGCCTTTTGACCGGATATCGGACTTCTGCTTTTCCCCCCTAAATATTTGCATTCGTATATATTTTCTTAACTTTGCTTTTGTGGAGGTTTTATGACAGCTACATTCCTGTGTAACGTGTTTTCCTCCAGTATTATTCTGTTTCCTTTCCCAGGGGCAGTAAACGATCGCTTCTGGAGGAGGGGAGCCTAATGAGTAGACTTGACCATGAGCGGGTTGTCAAGTTGCTGGGGGTGATCATGGAGGATGGAGACTACTCGCTGGTCCTGGAACTCATTCCTAAGGGCAACCTGATGAGCATGCTTCAGCAGGTCAGGCATTTAAATAATTTTGAACACTATAATATTGTTGATGAAACATCTGTCTTCTATTAGTTTTAAATGTGGTGTAATCTTTTCATGGTGTAAAGAAACAACATATAATTCAGTCTGAAAACAGTGAGATCCTGTACCTTAAATCCAGGGACAATTAGCAGTGCACTGTGGGATGGCAACTGCAAGACCATTTAAAAAAGGAAGTGAAACATATTACACAGCACAATGTACTACAGTATAATTAATACAGTAGTATTATCATAACTTCTCCCTGCCAGGCCCCGGTACCAATGTCCATCAAGGGCAGAATTATCCTTGAAATTTTGGAAGGAATGGTGTACCTTACAAAGAACCACATCATACACAAGGACCTAAAACCAGAAAACATTTTAGTGGACAAGGATTTCCACATCAAGGTATATTTATCAGAATAAAGCCCTGCAACAATTCTGACTTAAATGTATTGTTCTCGCTCTTTTTTACAGATGCACGGTATCTTCAGTGTATTTGTGTACATGTGCATTTTTTTCACCATGTTAGATCGCTGACCTAGGCCTTGCCACCTGTCAGACATGGAGCAAACTGACAAAGGAGGAGTCTCGCAGGAAGAGTCGGTTAGGACAGCAGTCGGGGGTGAGAGGGGCTGGAACACTGAGCTACATGGCTCCTGAACACCTGGAGAGTATCCACACCCGCTCCTCTGAGAAGTCGGATGTCTACAGCTTTGCCATTGTTGTTTGGGTCATTGTCACCAACCAAGAGCCTTATGAGAGTAAGTGGAGGTTATTTAAAACATTAAAGCTCATAGAATACGATTGTGTGTGTACTGCACGTTACAGTGGTGGGGATATGATATACTATACTATACTACCAGTATACAAACTGGGAAACATGAGGTTGAAGTCAATGTCAAAATTGATGCAATTCTTACTATAGGGGCTTTGCTTGAAAACAGATTAATTAATGGATAGGTGTCTAAGGAAAGATGATAATTTCGTCTGAGTAGTTAATTTCACTTGTTTTGTCACAGTCACAGGGAATATGATGGTGTTAATATTGAGAGGATAAGGATTTAAAGGGACATTCCTCAAAGTGTGGCGGAATTTTGGTTTAAAAATTCAAGAGTGTGTGCTCATCCCCACCTGAGTGCTGAGTGGCAGGTGCTCCTGTCTACCTCTACAGCCCCAAGTGCTGTGTAGCAGGCACTTTTCTCTACTTCTCTTCCTACAGCTCTGTGCCTGTTCCTGCCTTCAAACATGGTGCAGTCAATCTCGAGAGGTCACACATGACACTATTTTGAGAGGCCTATAGATTGAGCTGGATGCAATTTGTCCCTTCACATACCTACAGTATGTGTGAGATCAGTGTCATATGTTTAGCTAGTGTATGACTGGCACAAAGTACTGAAGTGTATCCATATCTGCCTCAGTAATAGGCTTTGCTTGATTTTCCATGGTAAGCAGCGTTGCTCTTTCTTACCATAGAAAATCAAACAAAGCAGCTGACTTTGATAAGTTATCCCATGCTGCTTTATGGCATGTCAGTTTGTAGTGTAAGGGTCCCATTTGTTTTTGTCCAGATGCCAGAAGTGAGGATCATATATGCCAGTGTGTACGTAACGGTGATCGTCCTGCAGAGGACTCAATCCCAAAGGAAACGCCCATAGAGATAGTTCAGATGATGAAGAGGAGCTGGCATCACGATTCACAGCTGCGACCAACATTTGAGGGTATGGACTTGATCCTTTACTCTGTTTGACACAGAACATCGGGGAGAGAGCTAACAGCTCTCCTAGCTACACAATTAGGGAATTAGCTTTAACACCAGTGTTTTGTTCAGTAGATCTGAATTCATGAATAACTCGCATTATGGGGGCAGTACCTTTTTATAGATAATGGTAAACAAGTATTATTATTATTATTATTATTATTATTATTATTATTATTATTATTATTATTATTATGAAACAGTTATTGAGAGATAAAACCTGGGGCATTTGCTTGGGTGGGTAGCTAGGCTGCTGTGGCAACTGAGACTGCTGTGTTAATATAGGGAAATATAGTCCAATCAAAAAAGGGAAGAATTTGTGATCACTACAGCATAATGGCATACAGTGGCGGTTGTGTAACTTTTCTGAATGTTAAAGGGTAGGTCATGTGAATGCTTGAAATCTCATTATGGCTATTTCCCTTGGATGCTTACTTTGTTTCTTTGTGTGCAGATTGCTACGATTTCTTCATGCCAGTCTATAAGACCAAGATGGAACCACATGTAGAGATGGACTTACTTGGTCTGATGGTAGGTTAAATGTCATCATCATCATCTTTTGTATTTATGGTAACAAATATATTAAAATATGGTAAAATAAACTCCTGTGTGGAGTGTGTATAAAAAATTTGTTCATACAAATTTAGTAATGTTTATTCAATGTTTTATGTTTATTATAACCACCTCTGGTTTGCATGCAGACATTGTATGATGGGCCAGAGGAGCTTGTTGAGAAAATGAAATCATTTTCTATTACATCAGAATGTTTTTCTGAAGGTGAGTGCTTCCTTCGCTGTGCTATATTTTAAAGCTCATAAAGTTTTAGGGGATTGAAAGTTGTGAATTGTTGAGATACTATTGACATTTGAGTAGAAAAATACATATTGAAAATGTACCAGGCATGATTAGCTTCTCGCTGACTCATCAGTGCAGAGCTTTGTTGAACTTGGTTAGAGCAACCGATACCTTCTTTGATTGTTCAGCATCAGCAATTTTCCTAGCATAGCACCACCACCCTAACATAACAAATAATTTGGAATGATTCTTGAGATGTGGTTAATATGTATATCCATCATTCATATTGTGATGTTGTTCATGGATTTAACTTTTTAAGTTTTATAATGCATGGGAACACCTCTGCCTTGTCTTCTCTTCCTGTAGACGTCCCTGCATCTTTACTGAGCTCAAAAGGTAACACATGCGTACCTGTGGAAGCTAGCATTGAGGACTTGCACTTTAGCCCATGTGAGTACTCCAGAGAGTCCTCTATCCAAACGGATGCAAAGGCAGGCAATGGCCCCACAGCCTTGGAGCAGAAATTGGACCAGGAGCTACAGTACCACAAACATGGAAGCTACACGTATGTTGACCAGCCCGACTCTGCCAACCCTGGCCAACCTGGCCGAATAAACCCTGTGACCCCCCTGCGGCTCACCTCTACAGATTACACAGCTAGGCAGCCTGTAGAGGGCAGTCTCTCTTCAGCCTCTACTGTCCTCTCCTGGACTAAATGCGACCCGTTCCAGCCTAGCAGCCCAGAGGAGTCCAGATGTCGTCCCACTCCCGTTCTTTATGACTCCACGGCCCGTTCAAGCTTAGCTTCTCTGGTGCCTACCCAGTATGACAGCCAAAGCTCATGGCCAGTTTTCCCAGTGCCTGACACGACTGCTCCAGACTTGAACCCCACCCACCGCTTGGCCAACAAGACTGGATCGCTACAAGATCCAGGTACTCATTAGAAACTCTTGGACAGTGTTCAAATGGGGGCATGTAAAGGTAAATCAGGGTGCCTGAGAGCAAATGGACAGATTTGATAACAATCATTTTTAAAATATTGTCAACATTTACAAATGTTGTGGCCTACTCTTAATTAAACCACTGCTCCTAGAAATCGCAGCACTGTTTAATTTATGCAATGTGTGTGCGCTTGTTTCTGTGTGTAGGAGGTCTGTACATCCACAATGCCAGTGGAATCCAGATTGGCAATAACAACTCAATTAGCATCAGAACTCCCGAGGTTCGGAGCTTACCTTCTAACTCTCTGCATTATGCCAGCTCAGCTTCCTCTCTCCTCAAAGAAGCCATTCATAAATATGGTAAGCCAATGCCATGACTGGTTTGATTGGTTGGTTGATTTCCAGCAAAACTGAACCTGTCAACTGTGTTCTATGCCCGATACTGTAGATGAGCAGACTACTATAAACATTTTCCCCTTATTTGCTCCCATTCAGAAGACCAGAGTGTGACTGAAGAACACCTGGACCTACTGCGGGACAACATTGGCTCCAACTGGAAGCGTTGTGCCCGTCGCTTGTGCCTGACCGAGGTGGAGGTGGACACCATCCAACACGACTACAGCCGCGAAGGTCTGCCAGAGATTGTACACCAGATGCTGGAACGCTGGAGAATGAAAGAGGGCAGTGTGGGCTGTACCATAGGCAAACTCTGCCAGGCTTTGGATGGTATCGTAAAAGTAGATCTTCTTCAGAAAATACTGGAGACTTGCAGAAACAGCACTTCTTCCTAACTGGACATGCTGGTCTCTTGCTGAGGGGCATTTTTCCTTTTAATAGCCTCCTTTTTGATGGGGTTGGCTGGTGGGGTTGGTGGGGTTGGCTGTTATCACTGTTCATATAGAGCTAAGAGACTACGTGCAATAATATAATTGAATTCATTGATATGCATTATTTCATTACATTTCTTTACACTTGGAATATAATGTTGGCCTTAACATTGATTTAGCATTACCGATTGGCTACTCGAACAAGGTCATGGGATTCAAGTTATTGAAATTCAAGCTGTGGAATAATACATGTGTATTATTGTAACATGTTAATCATTCTGTACATCCACTCGGGCAGTAGATCCTACATGTACAATATTCACTGGGTTTACCCTAAAGGTTCAGCTGTCCTGCCTTCCGTTTTTGTAGTGATTATTTGTATTTGTGAGTGTAATCCTGATGTGAACATGAATTGTTAGCATTGAATTTATTCAGTGTATGTTTTATCTATGTGCTAACTGAAATTATGTCTCAATCTGCATTATTGTCATCAGAGATGAATTGCAGTGCTTTTATATGTCTAACTGTGGATTACTGTGCTCAAGTCTACAGTATTTTGGGAGAAAGTTATTTCATATGCAGTTTTTTTTAAGTGGGCGCCTGTTGAACAAACTGCATGCATGCATAATGGTTAGTAATAATAATAAAAAGTAATGTTTTTTTTAAATTGTGTAAATGTGTATGTGCAAGAAATATATTGGATACACCATTTCCTTTTGCGTACCCTTATTTTCAATTGAAAAAATATTCTAATTGTGTTTTAATGTCCATTATCCATAATTATGGAATAACATAAGCTCAACAAAACACACAAGGAGGCATTGCATCAACATTTCCCTCATTATATCAGCACACTGTTGATGTTTTCCTTCATGTACTGAAAACATTTACCTACAAAAGGCAAAGCATTACTTTTTCACGTTTGCCTCATGCAGACATACAGTACACTGAACAAAAACAATCATGAGTAGATATCTTTACAGCTCTGTGAATGATTGATTGGTGATCTCATTTGATTGTTCATTTTATCTTGTATAATATCAATAAAAGATTCTGGTAGGCATATGCGTTCAAGTCTGTGGTGAACTTTACACTAAATGTTGTATACTGTACAAAGTGAATGGGACACAACCATGCCGGGAAGAGAATCAAAAAATATGCGTATTTTTTACATTGCTCACTTATTATGTGGTTCTATCCTTTGCTTGGTGAGAACTATCTTTATTTCCTAAATATACTGTGTTATAATTGTGAAAGCTACATGTGTGTTTCCAGTAAATAATGGTTATTGTATTTCTGTTGCTTAGCCCACAGAAAGAGTATTGGGTAAGTATTGTTAATGTATCCAATAAGTTACAGGAGACATTAAAATCACCTAGTTGATTCCTCTTTCTTTTATATAATGTTCATAACTGTGTTTTTTGTGTAGATTACATATGATTTTAATTGTTTATTTTCATTAGAATATGATGTGGATGGTGGACGTGACCTTGATATTTTTGATATCAATGAAGGTTTGTTTGCTAAATATTTTTCTCACTTTCACCCTCATTTCCATTTTTTTCAATCTTACACTGGCTCTGTTCTTGTTTTCCATAGAGGCAGGCTTGAATCTTGTGGAAGGTGATATTGTTCTTCATGAGGTATCTTTAGTGTATTCCATTTTGACTTGCAACAGTTAGCATAACCTTGACTTATTCTAACTTCTCTTTTATTATATTTTATGACTGCTGCAGAGACAACTTAGAAACTCTTTAATTGGTGATGAATACAGATGGCCCAGAACAGTTCCATACTATATGGAGGATGATTTGGGTAAGAATAAATGACTGAAATGTGAAAAATAATATGTTTACCAAATAGGCCTACTTTTGAGCTTCACCTAAACTGCAGCTTAGAGCCATATAGTATGAATGTGAAACTTTGAAATTAAAGCATTTATATATGACATTTTAAATTAGTCTATGCTTACATGTACCCACAGTTACATACAGTATACTGTATGCGTTATTAAAATATTTCTGAATTTCCTGAAGAGATCAATGCAAAAGGTGTAATACTGAAGGCCTTTGAACAGTACCGGCTAAAGACTTGTATTGACTTCAAGCCATGGGCCGGAGAGCCGAACTACATCTCCATCTTTAAAGGGAATGGGTAAGGCATAAAACGGAGCTCTTTCATGTCATAATGCTTTGAATTATGGAGATTTTCTACTATAGAACCTTACTACTCAATACAAAGGTAGCATATCTTAAAATATGAAAACCAGTCCTTGAAGAGTCAGAACATGTACTACATCTGTTTGTCCTCCTCAGATGCTTCTCCTCAGTGGGTAACCAGCGCATTGGGAAGCAGGTACTGTCCATAGGGGCCAATTGTGATCGTATTGCAACTATTGAGCACGAGTTCCTCCATGCTCTGGGTTTCTGGCATGAGCAGTCCAGGGCAGACCGAGATGACTACGTCATCATCATGTGGGATCGCATCTCAGAGGGTACTGAACGTTTCTGTCTAGTTTCTCAAGAGAATGTGACTTCATCTTCATCACTAGCTTAATTAACCTATTCATATATTTTGCATTGATTTCCCATGTAGGTGTCATTTCAAGCATTCATTTTCTTTTTTTCTATTGGATAATACAATCTCTACTCACTATTCTGTTGGTAAGCAGTCATTTATGAAAGGAATTGTGTCTATAGTGAGCATACCCTTTTCTCTCTTAAGAAAATACTTTTGTATTGCACAGCAGAGTGATGAGTATACTCTAGTAGTACAATGTTATAATCTTAACAGATCAACAAATCACTTTAACCACTAGCCTATCCTACCCCATGTAGGGTAGTGTTTAGGGTGGTCAACCCCCAGACAAAATATTCAGAGTTCAATCCCTGATGTGTTTAGCCTAACTGTAGACCCCTATCTTCTCCATAATATGTGTAACAGTACTCACTGTAAATCGCTTAAGAAAAAAACAACTGACAATTTCCGACCAAAATCCCATTTTTCTAACAGCTAAAATGAAAGGGTACAACTGAGTAGTGCACCTTTTGTTAGTATTAAGACGTATCAGTCCATAACATATACTGTAGACTGAGATCAGAAAAGACAAGTGATGCCAGTTTGTTTGTGGTGGACAGGTAAAGAACACAACTTCAACACTTACAATGACAGCACCTCCAGCTCTCTGGGCGTAGCGTACGACTACGGCTCCATGATGCACTACAGCAAGAATTCTTTCCGCAATGGCACAGAGCCCACCATTGTCACCAAGATCCCCGCTTTCAGTGACGTCATTGGCCAGCGCATGGAGTTCAGTGACAGTGACCTGCTCAAGCTCAGCCGTCTGTATAACTGCAGTAAGAGCTGTTGCCTGTGTTTCTGGTAAACCAAGTGTGCTTCTGTTCACACTTCGATTTCTATTGACTCCTGTCGTATTATCTAGTCTTATACCCAAACAGTCATTGTAAATGTAAAGCTTAAAACGTTGTGGCTTGTGACACAATAGGTTCATCTTAGCATGTTATCAAGGAGCTGTTTACAGCAGGTCAGAGTTCTACAACACTTGCTGTTGAGCTCAACTGGATGTGTGTGTGTGTGTGTGTGTGTGTGCCCGCATCTAGCCAAAGCCTCTACATTCTTGGACTCCTGTGACTTTGAACGTGAAAACATCTGTGGCATGATTCAAGGACCAGGCGACCAAGCTGACTGGGACAGGGTGACACGGGCTGCCGGTGGGCCCGACACCGACTACTCCAACCTGGGGAAATGCTCTGGTGAGAAAGTGCACCTTCATGCCCTACAGACAAGTTATTGTGGGCTATGGGGCAATATCAGTCCCCACCTTATCAGCACCTAACCAAAGTGCACTCAAATGGGAGGTACAGTAATATACAGTGTGGTAGAAATGTATTTAGTCAGCCACCAATTGTGCAAGTTCTCCCACTTAAGAAGATGAGAGGGGCCTGTAATTTTCATCATAGGTGCACTTCAACTATGAGAGACAAAATGAGAAAAAAAACAAATCCAGAAAATCATATTGTAGGATTTTTAATGAATTTATTGGGAAATTATGGTGGAAAATAAGTATTTGGTCAATAACAAAAGTTCATCTCAATACTTTGTTATATACCCTTTGTTGGGCAAACATTTTCAGTCTTTACAAGGTTTTCACACACTGTTGATGGTATTTTGGCCCATTCCTCCATGCAGATCTCCTCTAGAACAATGATGTTTTGGGGCTGTCGCTGGGAAACACAGACTTTCAACTCCCTCCAAATATTTTCTATGGGGTTGAGATCTGGTGACTGACTAGGCCACTCCAGGACCTTGAAATGCTTCTTATGAAGCCACTCCTTCATGGCCCGGGTGCTGTGTTTGGGATCATTGTCATGCTGAAAGACCCAGCCACGTTTCATATTCAATGCCTTTGCTGATGGAAGGAGGTTTTTACTCAAAATCTCACGATATTGGCCCCATTCATTCTTTCCTTTACACGGATCAGTTGTCCTGGTCCCTCTGCAGAAAAACAGCCATACCTCCATGCTTCATAGGAAGTATGGTGTTCTTTGGATGCAACTCAGCATTCTTTCTCTTCCAAACATGATGAGTTGAGTTTATGGTTTCATCTGACCATATGACATTCTCCCAATCATCTTCTGGATCATCCAAATGCTCTCTAGCAAACCTCAGACGGGCCTGGACATGTTAACAGTGGTCTTGTATGTCTTCCATTTCCTTATAATTGCTCCCACAGTTGATTTCTTCACACCAAGCTGTTTCTTCACAACAATTTTGTTTCTAGTGTCCTTCGACAACTCTTTGGTCTTGGCTATAGTGAAGTTTGGAGTGTGACTGTTTGAGGTTGTGGACAGATGTCTTGTATACTGATAACAAGTTCTAACAGGTGCCATTAATACAGGTAACAAGTGAAGGACAGAGGAGCCTTTTAAAGAAGAAGTTACACGTCTGTGAGCCAGAAATCTGGCTTGTTTGTAAGTGAACAAATTTGACCAATAAATTTATTAAAAATCCTACAATGTGATTTTATGGATTTTATTTCTCATTTTGTCTCTCATAGTTGAAGTGCACCTATGATGAAAATTACAGGCCCCTCTCATCTTCTTAAGTGGGAGAACTTGCACAATTGGTGGCTGCCTAAATACTTTTCTACCCCACTGTACTTGACAGAATAGTTGCTGATGAATAGTTGCTTGATGATGTGATTTCATGATTGGCAGGCTCAGGGTATTTCATGCACTTCAACACCGGCACAGCCAAAGAGGGAGACAGAGCACTGCTGGAAAGCATGCTGCTCTACCCAAAGAGAGGTTACCAGTGCCTGCAGTTCTTCTACTACAACAGCGGGGACCCGAGTGACACTCTATCCGTCTGGGTCCGAGAGTATGACAAAACCAACCCCAACGGAACGCTGCGCCTCATAAAGACAATAGACGGTAACTGTTATTGTTACCCTTACCTGTTCTCTCTGAATACACATCACCACATGCACCTTTCCCATTGGTCCCATTAGTAGGAATAAAAACACTACATTAATTTAGTTTAAATCCACTTTAAAAGCGCTCTATATGATATTTTAAATATTAATATATACTGTAGCAGTAAAGAAATATTTTCTATGTAAACATGTAATGGTGTAATTGTATCCCGAGCAGAGAATGGCATCACACTTACTCTGTGTTGTAATCCAAGCTCCTCTGTTCTTTGTTTTCATAGCCGGTCTGCCACAGGTGCATGCTAGTGCATGTGTGTGTGTGTGGCCCAGAAGCATTTGTTTTGCTCTGACATGCTGGTACACTTAGTGTGTGCCATCTAGTGGTAGAAAGTCATATAGAACCACTTCAACCCTCCTGTCACCCTAGGGTTAGGGTCAGGGTTTGGTTAGGGAAGAGGTCATTTGCGGGTCATTATTGCAGGTTAATCCTCCCGTCCTTGGGTCAAAATGGTTGGGTTAAAATTAGGTTAATAATTAATAATTATTGTATTATTTAGTATTAACCCTCCTGTTGGCCTTTTGCGGGTCATACAGGAGGGTTAACAGTCATACAACGTCATTGTGTATAAATGAACTTTAAGTTATGAAGGACGCTGTATGAAGGTCT
>JAODUG010000012.1:814590-827834 GCA_027564795.1 Aphredoderus sayanus
TCTCTCTCTCTCTCTCTCTCTCTCTCTCTCTCTCTCTCTCTCTCTCTCTCTCTCTCTCTCTCTCTCTCTCTCTGTCGTCTGTTGGAAATGAAAAGCAGGCGGGTTAGATTGCCGTCCTGCTTTTCATTAAACTGACTTTTTCATGTAATCATGTCATTATGTGTACGAATCAATAACGGAATATGTTAAAGATTAGTATTTAATAGTAAAACACTCAAATTATGTTCAAAATGTAGTATATAATATGTACCGTTTAGAACAGCCTATAGTCAACATGCTCTTTGCAATAGCTGTTGTAAATATAGGATAACCCGTTATGGTAAAATTAAAAACTGTTTTAAAATAGTGTACTGCTTAAGTGCTTAGGAATTAAAATGCAGAAAAATATGAAACAACTGCAATACATACGAGCTCAAAGTTGAGGGATCATTGGGATACACCGTCTTCTGGGATTGATTTGTGGCTGTCACTTTTTACATGATGTAAAAGTGGTTTGTTACGAACCAAACCTTAAAACCAGATGATAGATGAGCCTGAGAGAAGAGCCTTGAATCCAACCATCTATCATCATCAAGTATAAACATATTGCACTGGCATTTCACAAAGCAACCAACAGAAGTCATACCATGACTCATAACGCAAAAGTCATTGTTTTTATTAATTTTCTTTTATGAAACGCCGGGGACCGCACATGAATGGCTTTGCCATGGCGTTTGGCTCAACAGGCTTTCCTCTGCTGAAGGAGGCCCTTAGAGTGATGGACAGAGCCTGGGGCTGAGACACTGGTCCTGTGTGTTGAGCCTCCTCCGCAAAGCACGCTAAACCGCAGCCCTCTGTCAAGGCCCCATGGGGGAGCGATGGAGGGCCCACAGAGCCCCACAATAAATCTCTCAATTGTGTGTTCCTAAACGCACGCCAGAAACAGACCGCGTGACGGGTATCAGGCCCCCTTTAAAATAAATATACTACCCAGACATATATTACCATAAATTATTGCTATGCATTAGCTTGAAATGGTGATTGCTCCATGTGATTGCGGATAAACTCTCGTGTGCGCACGTGGTGTGTGTGTGTGTGTGTGTGTGTGCTCGCGTGTCTGTGTGTTTGTTGTAGGAGGCAGCGAAGGAACAGGGGAATATTCATCGCTCTGAGTTACAGACCCATGCTTGGTCTCGCCTGCCAATATTTGTGTAAGTCTCCTCGAATGAGATCTTTGGGTTTCGGGGGATCTTTGTATCAACGCAAGCTGCGAGTGATGTCATCCATTTGAACGTGGGTCTCACACTCCTTAATGAATCGTGAATTGGAAGAGAATGCTTGCTTGCTTAATTGCTGCCTTCTTGAAACATTGCCATCTCTCCTGGAAAAGGCTGTGTGTGTGTGTGTGTGTGTGTGTGTGTGTGTGTGTGTGTGTGTGTGGGCTCTTTATTTTTGCATGTTAGCACGTCCTATTAGGTCAGTCGGTAGTTACGGGAGGTTAAATTACAACATGAAACATTGGCATGGGCAATTCTTTGGCTGTGACTAGGACCAATTTGTTATGCAAATTCAAAAACATTTGGGTTATGGCTCGCCTCTTTACTGCCCAGAAAATCAATTCACAATTTCACAAGTATAGTAAAAAGCTTCTGTGCTTTAATAAATATCGGATTGCAAGACTACATTAAAGGTGCCATATCATTCAAATTTCCAACTATCATTTTGGACTTGAGCTGAACTGCACCTAATTTCACATACCCTAACTTGTTTGGCTATCTGACTGGGTGGTAGGATAGTTCAGAGACGATCCAGAAATTATGTCACACCTGTAGCCAAATCTGACTGTCAAGCATTTGAGAGGAAATTCAGCTAAATGTTTTGGAGATTTAAAAATGTGTCCAGCCCTTTATGGGATCTCAGACAAAACAACTTGAATAACGTGAATGATGACCTTTATAAGCATTTAAGACATCCATAAACTAAATCCATACTCTGTTTTTTACAAGGACTGAATAGTTATAAGCTCCGTTTAGCAGTAGGCTAAAGCACAAATGAAATATTTGAGATTCCATTTATTGAAGCTATGCCATTCTGCCATTATCAAATTATTGGAATTTTTGGCACAAACCACTCAGATCATTTGTCACTTGTGAGATCTATTTATCATTTAGCCACTTAAAAATAAAGAGTGGTTGACCAACACCCCTTGTATGTTCTGTACATCTCAACACTGCTGAGCTGTTGTTTCTTAGAAAAACAACTGGGCTCATTAATCTTTCAGTTGTTTTTCTTTTTTTTCTTTACAGTACAGGATTTTGAGGCAAGCTTAAACATATTCCACAAAGTCCCCATAGCTCTTCAGCAAATAACCTGCTAAGTGTGTGGCTGCAACGAAAACAATTCAGTAGAAAGATCCACTTTAAGACGATAATGGCGTTTTGTACTCTGGCACAAAGTCATTTAAGCTTCTTAATCATATGCATTGTACAATCTTTTGACAGCTACCTTGTTAAGTGATGAAGTCACTCATACCAAGAGATTAGCAAGCTGGGAGGCCTTGACCTTGTGACATGTTGCTGAATCTGTAATATTAGACTGGTTGGGTGGCATCGGCCCAAGTTAGCTCACATGTGCTCTCTCAGGAAGAGACTGTCAGGCATTTACAGGTACACCCCTCAAGTCGTGTTCAGAATTGTTCCTGCGGTGGAATCTAGTGTTAGAAAACAAGGTTGGTTTAACTCTCCAACAGAACGGTTCTTCTTCTCCTGCACCTCATTGCTGACTGGCTCACACTCCTCACTACCCCTCCCCCTATGGTGCCTCTTCTACCCTTCTCCACTCCCCCCTTAAGCGTTTGTAAGTAAATACACGTTTTGTCCAATTCACCAAATATTTCCTCATGGCCTGCCAGCTTACTGTTCTCTGTGCATGCTAAAAAAACATAATGAGGCACTTCTAAACAAAGCAGCGCAGACCGGACACAACAACCCTATCCTAGCCTTCGCAATGCGTTTCCAAGGTATAGGGTGGAGCTTCTGAGGGATTGAAAGGAGAGGTGTTTTTGTTTTGAGTTCAAATGTAAACAGTCCAGAATGACTGAATAGACTTCTATCCAGAGGCATCTTGCGACCAATGGAACCTCCCCCCCCCCCCACTCTATCGCCAATCCATCAGGCCGGGCGTGACACAAGAATTGCAGCCCCCTTAACGTCAAAGCAATCGGAGCCTCAATCACCGCTCCACCGGCACACTGGGAACCACACTCTCAACACATGTGCATAGGAGTGCCCCCGGGGGAGCCCCCAAATCTGCAGAACTAATGAGAGCGAATATATGTCGGCCACAAGTACCGGCCCTAGAGAGCCAGGATGGCAGCGCAGGGACCAGGCACCCTCAGAGAGGAGGGAGACAAACGACAGAGAGAAGTAAATTAGCCAAAATGCCTGCAACGAATAGTTAACCCTTCACGCGCGCCAGCCTGCCCTCGGAACAAGCACTGACCTGCCCGGAAACAAGCCTCTGATTCTCCCGGAGAAGGAAAAGTATCTATTCACAGCAACGCCTGCCAAGGGCAAGCTGTTAGCATTCGAGGGTGAGCCCCATAGGCGCCATGCTCATATGAGAGCTCTTAAATAATACTCATGTAAGGCTGGAGAGGCGCGTGGCCTGGTTTTAGATAATGACTCATTTCTTTTTTTGTTTTGTTTTTTCTCCTTTTTAGTATCTTTGGAGTTCCTGTCAATTATTCAAAAGTAATGGTTCGAGTTAGAACAATGGCTAATTGTGAGTTACCAAGAAAAGCTAAGTGCTTCTCATTGTGCCCATACAACATGTTCTGTCCTACTTTTTGTCTGTACTGTAAAAAAATATATAATAATAATAATAAATGGGGAAAAAGGGAAGAAAAACAAATTACAGGTCATTGTTATCAGTTGTTCTGCATCTGTGGTTGAGGACAAATGGTTAGGGTGAATGTGGCTGTCTCCGTTAGACAATGTCTAACGTAAGTAGTGTTCTTTCAACAGATTGTCGCTCCCATCGTTATGCCCTAATGCCTTTGGTATGTCTCAGCCTGACCTAAAAACACAGATAAGCTTAATCGAGCAATGAAAATGACCGCTCGCTCGCTCACTGTTACCCGTCTGAACGAGTGCCTCGTTATCCGCGGTGCCGGTCAACGGAAAGGGCTATGTTTTCCTGTGAAAAAGCAACAAATAAAAACGGTTCCTTCTCAACCATTAGATGGGACGAACCCCATGAATAGTCATGAAGGGCTGCACGTCACTCTCATGAACTCTCCGCAGTATGAATATTCTAATGAGGCAGTTTTCACTCCCCGGCAAGTGTTCCATCATGAATATTCATGAGGCGGGGAGGTTCGCCTGTGTTTGTCAATGGCCGGTGTAGGTCAGTTGGGGGCAGTGATCCAGTAGCAAACCACGGTGTGAGCCACCATCTGGATCGTTTTGGGCACCATATTGATTCACAACCCCAATTGTGCCAACGCACCGAAAAACACGTTTGTTTCATCATCCACTCCAAAATACTCCGATATTTTAAGATTAATAAAAACGTTATCAGAGGAAAAACTGGATTTAAAAAAAAATTTGTTTAATTAATTATTTGTGAAAGATTAAAAGATTTTGGTTTTTAGGTGAAAGATTTCCTTGGTAACAAATAGTTTTTACTCCGTCTGGGTACCTGGCAAGACTACATATCATGATACGGGCTGTATCGCTTTGGCATTTAGGAGAAATTTCTATTTTTGTCATTGTTTGGCTAGGATCTGCTGTTCTTAATGATGAGCCATTTGATTGCATAAGACAGGTAGCATGTTTGTAATACACAGGCTGTAATTTGATGTACGGATTAGTCATGTCAGCACCTGACACTGAAATATGTAAGGTACTTGGCATAAAATGGTATCCAAGTGACAGATTACCTGTCTCCACCAAGTGATTTTTATTTAATGATCCTAAAATTGTCCTTAATAGCCAAATAATTGTTGTTAATGCCTTTAATATCGGGGGGCCTCTGAGGGCCAGTCTAGGCTTGGCCCTTGAGCTGCACCCAAGTGTTCTTGATTTAACTTGGGAGGAGTTTGTTGTTGGCTGGTGGGAGACCGCAGGTTCTTTCTATTTTGGGAGCCGGAGCCGTCCAGACTGTGACTCATCTTATCATCCTAGACCTTCATCCCCCTGCTAAGTGTTGTGGGGCGGCAGTCTGGATGGCCCGTATTCCACATCCCTGGTCCTGAGGAGCAGTGGTAAGGTGGAATTCCAGAGTGTATGACTCAATACGCATGCCACACACAACATAGCTGTGCGGTGAGGCTGGCTAGCATGGAGTTCACTCAGTGCGTCAACAACCTAGAGAAAGGCTGGAAGACTTTGGCCGTGGCTAATAGGTTTGCCCGCTGAAGTACAATACCTCTGAAGACATTGTGGACCCCCTATTTATCTTTCAGGGTTTCTACAGATCACCCTTTAAATGAAACACGCTGGCTTGTGTGCCAAGGAGTTTGCCACCAAACCACTCATTTTAAGTTTGGATGTGTTTTGATGTATTGATGTGGAAATTCAGCAAATGGGCGTTCGGTTCTGTGAATGTGTGTGTGTGTGTGTATAGGCCACAGGCTGAATAGAAAACTCACTTAAAGTGATCTCTTTTTCCATTTTAATTGTGTTATCAGAGATTAGAATGCTTAAAAATAAGATTACACAATCACTGCACCTGCAACAGCTGGGGAGGAAATACATTTTTTTCCCCCCAAAGTATCATATCAACTTACTGGAGTGTTCTCCGACAAAGTACAGCTCTCTGTAGCTCTAGTGTTAGGAGTTTTAGGACACTTATTAATATTGCTCAGACAAAGAGGGCCCAGCCTATGAAACCAAGCTGTTTACCGTCCCTATTAATTGCAGTGTTCCAGTGTTGCTTTGTAAAGATTTACGGGGCGTATTGGAGAACCGAACTCTATCGAGTGTTGGGATGTACCAATGTAATCCCCAGGATTGGTTTTATTGTGTTTACAAAGGGCCAAGGAATGCTGGGTTGGAGAGGGAACAGAATTGGATGGAGCCACGGGCTCAGACTGATAGAGGAAGCACACGGATGCCTTGGGTAAAGAAAACTTGGAGATGCGCTGTGCATATTTTGATAAGTGAAGTGGAACATTCCAGTCATTCCCCACCATAAACCGTGAACGAGCATCGGCGGGCGAGCAGCAACGCCTTGCTAAATGAGATCTCGCGCCCTGCAGCGCCTATCATCCTGTCTGGATATGTGTCAGAGCCCATCTCTGCTATTCTGCTCCCATGACGACCCATCATTTGTCCTTTATTCAAGATTCATGTTCCTTTTACAAAATGTTCCGCCTGTCTTCTTATTTGAGAGACAGTAAATGGGTGTGATCTGCTTTTGTGTTTTAAAGCCTCAAGCCTATTTTTGGACAAATGTATAGTACATGAAACAACTTCAAATGGATTCAGTTTCGCATCGGCAGCAACAGTAGTATTAGGAAGGTCAAAGGTCACTGCTACCATATGCTGTACCGTAGGTGTAATAAATGTCAGTGTGTCCTAAATAAGGCAAGTTATACGCAGGAAATAACAATGGCAACATTGTCGTGTCCGTCATATTTCATACATAAAGTAGTGCTCACTAAAATAGTTTTATTATAATGTCCACAATTCTGTTATTTGCTTCAATTACCAAAGAAATATACTTCATCTGTTTATCATTATGAATAGGCTTTGACGTAATGAGCCCACATCCGTCGTCGAATACATAATTTCATTATGTCTCCAGGGAGAACGCATAAGGATTTCCTAATTATCCTTACATGGAATCCAAGGAGGACTGGAAAATTCCACAATATTCACAAACGTCCATGGGAAAAAAACCAAGCTTAAGTGGTCCGAGAGGCCTCGTCTATTAAACGGAACAGGCTGCAGGCATGTCACTTGAGTTGACAGTAATGTAACTGTTGCTGTGTTCAAGCCAAAGCCTTTCCATAAGCAAACCTGGCCCCAAGACTGTTTGTTCCACAGACACATATATACTCAGACCGGTATTAAATGAAGGTCCGTACTTATTAACTTCTTTATTATAGCTGTGTGGACATATGTATTATGTGTTCAACACACATACTGAATCTGCCCATCAGTGCAGCAGACTATACATCTATCCCAGAGAGAAATAATAATATAGCTCTTGTGTGAACACTGAAAATAGCATTGCAAAAATGATAGAAACTTCTTTCAGTGCTTCGCCAGCTCTCTGCAGGCTTCTTTACCTATACCCCACATAAATCTATGATTGATTGATTCGCGGGTGGCTCTGGTCCCAAAACAAATTAGATGTGGCAGCCGTAAATCAGTGCAAAACACACCCTTGGTTCTGTTCAACATCATTCAAACCTGACCGCACAGTCAAAACACAGTGCTTTTTAATGCTGTGTGTGTGTGTGTGTGTGTGTGTGTGTGTTTATTTGTTTATCATGCTACCTAGCCCAGAGGCTAGAGACATTAACATTCTTCATAATAAAACAGCTCATCTGTGTCACCTGGTATCGCCGCAAAGTTTGCTAATACGCCCTCTTTCTCTCTCTCTCTCTCTCTCTCTCCTTATCTAGCCCTTTTTCTAAGGTCGTTACATTGCCACCAACAGTTAATACACTGAAAACCTTCCCTTTTTATATGCCTTTTTCTCCTCACGCAGTGTCTCTGTTTATCGTCTCATCTCTTGCTGTCTTCCCTCTTTCTTCTTTGAGTTGAGTCATCCCTTCAACACCTGTCAGATTAAGGGGAACTGTTCCCCTCTCCAGAGTGTATCATTTGACGCCGCTTGACAACGCTATATATATATTTTTATTGCCTCTGCCAGCACCTTGTGGATTATATTTAAAGGCAATTACGCTGTTGAAGGATGTCACTGTGGCATATAATGTACCCAAGTGGTCTCTATTGCTGTTTTTGCTTTGGGGCCATGCTAATAAAGTGTGCTCCACAAACAACAACATAAACTTGGATAGAACATTCTGACGTTGCTACCCCATAATATGTCCATCTGGAGGGTGTTTTACCACGCCCTCTACATGCAAGGGAGTCATAAGGACTCCACAAACCCCCTTCAAATCCACCCCCCACCCCCTTTCCTCCCCCACGAAGAACACTTGACCCTTGGAGCCCTGCTGAGATTTACTTAGAACTAATTAGGGTTGCATTTTGGATATACTATGCTTGAATGCACGCAGGGGCGTATGGATTCCTTGCCATCAAGGGACAGCTGGAGCTTGGGGGTGTCGGGGGAGGGTGGGTCGTGGGGAAGGGAGTCTGCACCGGGACTAGATTGACGAGAATCAGACCTGCTTGTAACTACCTGTGACTGCTGCTCTCCCAAGTGTTGGCGGAAGTCAGTGTAGTGTTAGCTTCTAGCTCCACTACCTATTGCCTCCTGTATGAACTGAGAATGGGACCTATGACGCTGTCTCTGGTTCTGTCTTCAGCTGATGCAACAACAAACAATGCATGCGACTGATAATAAGAAATTTATTTTTCAACAATTACAAAGAACAAAATATCTCAAAAGCATATTCATATGTTACATTGACTGTACAGGGATGCCATGTGTTTCACTCAAGTGACTGGATCATGAACTAATGAAACAAAACCTAAGAATATTTTAAGTAATTTGATGAAAAATATGAAATATCCCATGTCTAGGTATAAAATAGAAAAGTGAATATGGACGGATATTGTACCCTGATACAGTGTTTAGGCCTCTTTTAACTGTCACAAAGTATTTTACAAAAACAAAACAGCATTACCATACTTCAATAGCTAAACCTGTTGGCCTCTTTGGTTCCATGATTAGGTATAATACATTTGAACAGAGCTCAATTAGCTTCTATAAAAATAACATTTTTTTAATGGCAGTTCTATTTTCTCTTTTTATTATTATGACTAATCACGCAACTTCAGTGCAAATATTTCTAACAACCATTCGCTTTGATAAGCAAAGGATTTCTGTGGCAAGCAAGGTCGGTGTCAAACTTTTGATGGGAGGCAGAAAGAGGCAAGGAGGAACCCAAAAGGACAATAAATCCTAATTTAATGAGCTGGAATAAGACCAGAAGACACTGGATGGCTGAAACTGTCAACCCGAAACAAATATTTCAAAAATAACAACGTTTACGCATATCCCAAAAACCCAGAGAAATGCATGTGCATGCATGAATCACAGAAACCGCTTCATCCCTACACAGTGTATTGTTTTGAAGATACATATTATGGAGTCACCTCATGGTTCTCTGCCTCCCTCACTGTGGTTACATATCGACCCCTGCCTGCCACGGTAACATTTCAAGTATTTGTGATAGTTGGTCACCAGAGCTAAGGTTCAGCTTTGTCAGGTACACGGGTAAACTCTATACATTGCATAGCTCATGCGGCACTTCTCCTTTTTTTAAAAGGGCTGTGGGCTAAGGGTGTGCCACACTGGGCTCATTAAAGGCATTTCAATCTGCAAGTGCTAACAAAGTGTGTGCTGGGAAGTGCTAAGGTAAGCCATCGCTAAACTGAACAATATGGCAACTTTCTTCAACGTTTTGCTGAGTGAAATGTTAGACGGGAAACAGTTTGGGTTTGAACCGGCGAAGACCTTTTGTTTTCATTGGGACGTTTTCTACAGTGTGTCCCCATAGCTAAAGGTAGATCTAGCCAGGTGAGGTTGTTCATAAAGGGATTCTTCAATTGGGTCATTTCATCCTGTGTTTGTTGAAGTGGAATTTCCTAAATTGTGTGTTAACAGCCAACTGTACGATTTGCATTTGCTACGTGGTGTCCCTCAAGGCAGTGCATCTTTGAGAAAGGAACTGAAACCCCTAACCCCTAAACCAAATCCATACCAAATGCACATTAAGGTGTGCTAAGTAAATTTTATAAAACATAAATAACACCGTTAGTTTTGAACACTGAGTGATTGCATTAGTGTAGAGGACTGCTGATATTGGGAATCATTATTTTGAAGACACAAATCCAAACTCTTATAACTAAATAAAGGCGTGGCAAATAAAGGTTTCTTGAAATAAATGAGACATTGAAATGACTGAGGAATGCTCTGAATTTTAGCTTTGACACCCCACGTAGACAAATCTACCTTTAACTGTCAGTTAGGGCAATATTTGGATTTGGTGACAGCTTGATCGTTGTAAAAATCCCTTGTTAGGAATATGTCAATATATTTTCCTCTCTGGAATGTGTGTGTGTACGTTGGGTTCTCGAAGCCTGTTTCGCATTGCGACACCGTTCCAGGAAGGGGCTTTGAATAGGATTACATGTTGCTATGGTGATTCCTGGCTGGAAGTGCTGTATGTTGGTGAAGTTTGATTGTTGTAAAGATTGTTCAGTGCTTCTCTCAAGAGGCTGCAGACACAGTTTGTTGAAAGAAGATGATTGCGTTGATTACATCACTTTATGAAACACCCCCCGCCCCATCCCCACCCCCCTCCCTCCCAAAAGTGAAATTATGATTTATAATTTTGGAAGAAATTAAATATTTGTTCAAAAATAGATTTCAAAAGTCACTGATAGTGGAAGCGTAAATCAAATTGTTAAAGATAATGTGAGCTTAAGTACTTGGTTGACAAAATGACACGTCTAAACCTCTATATATTTTAGAGATGGGTTTTAAGGTAAAGATTGTTTTCCAAAGTGGTTATACAGCATTTTGGAAAGAAGGAAAAAAAGTCCTCACCCTCTCCTATTGATAGTGAGAGAGTAACAGCTTGGCCTTACAGACTGTAACGTAACAAAGTAACAAATCATACACGCCAGAACAACAAGAATCCACCCTAGCGCATTAACAAAATAAGATATCAACAAACATAAATATATATACAAGTGTTTGTGCAGGCGTAAATGGGGAGGAGGGGTTGTGTGGATGTGTGTGGGTGACGTGGTGTGGGTGCTCTCTTGATTTGTCATAATAGTCCATAAATACGACTTTTGAGTTTTCTAGAACTATTATTATTACTTCGCTGATGTGGTCATAGGGTGAATCTGTTTACAGTTCATCAGCATTATTTTAAATAAACAAACACCGGAAGAAAAAAAAACAAAAGAAAAAAAAAACAACAACAACAACAACAACAACAAAACAAACAACCTGCTTAAGCGCAGCCGCACTCCTCCACGATCATATTGGGAACGTCCCGCTTGACGATGTTGTACTCGTCGTCGAAGTACAGCATGGACATGGTGCCCAGCTTGGTGGGGATGCAGCAGGAGTTCATGGAGCCCGGGGTGATGCCGCGCATGCGGTACTGGTTGACCACCAGCGTGTGGAACGACGAGGCGGAGCCCGGCACGCCCGCCATGTAGGCGGGGCAGTTGCCCTCGCAGTAGTTCCCAAAGTAGCCGGAGGGCGCTATGATCCAGTCGTTCCAGCCGATGAGCCGGAAGTCGATGTAGAACTGCTGGCGGCAGCACAGGCTGCTGCTGCCGTCGCACTCCAGGCCGCGCTTGCGGATGCGGTGCGCGCTGTCGGCCTGCCGCGCCCGCACCACCAGGAAGGGCCGGTGGGCGTCGTCGCCGGGCTCCACCAGCGCCGGCAGCACGCCCTGGCCGTCGCAGCCCTCGCAGCGCACGTCCAGGTTCTGGCGCCGGCCGCCCTGCTGGAAGACCAGCCGCACGGCGGCCGTCAGCGGGAAGGTGTGCCAGCCGCTGCGCTTGAGCTCCACACGCTTCTCCACCAGGTCCCAGCCACTGCCCAGGCCGGGCTCCTGGTAGTACACCTTGACGGTCACCTTCCGCCGCGGCCGGCCGCCCCCCTGCTCCCCTGCCGGCGCCGGCGCCACCTTGAGGTAGAGCCACAGGGTGGCCTGCGACACCTGCAGGTTGTGGTTCCCCTCGTTGGAGATCAGGAAGAACAGGCTGGACTTAGACGTCACCAGCTCATCTGTGGGAGGGGGAGGAAACCACACGAGAGGTTAAAGGTGAAGTCTGGAGATCTATATTTATTTGAACTCAGTCAAAACAAAAACACCTCTCCCTTCAATGTCCCCCCCCCCCCCCCCACACACACACACACACATTGGACACATTGCCAAGGGCTGGGATTGTGTTGTGTGGTGCGGTCTGCACCACTTTGTTTGTGTTCCTATTTACAGAGCCAGGGCCGTGTAGAAACACCTCATTCTTTTTTTTTTCAGCGTGTACACAGATATTCACTCAATTTGACAAAGACAAATTAGCCTAAAATCGCTGAGTCCATCTTTAATGCATGAGAAAAGGCAGTGCAGAGACCTGTCAGTTCACTTCCTTGTCCAGAGTCTGTATCGGTGTGATGGGTGGGTGGTGGGTGGGGGGGGCATAGGGATTGTACGCTTCTAAATCGGGGCCGGAGCGTTACTGCGGTTCTGGGAGGTCGTGATCATCCATGGTCTTCTCGCCGTCCAGGAAGGGGGCTGGGGAGCAGAGTGTGTGCGTGTGGGGGGCTGCTGTTCCTGCCAGTTGCGGCAGGGGGCGCCGGACCACTGGGGCCATCGGAGCCGTCCCAGATATGAGGAGAGGGGCTACAGAGAGGGTAGCGCAACAAAGGTTGAAAGGCTTTGCTGTGAATGTGCAATGAAAATGGGAGCTTATGGAGCCTAACTGGCTGCACAATGAGCCTCGGAGATGCAAAAAGGGGGACCAACAGTGGTATGGGCAGTTGGTGCGGCAACACACACACTGGAGGGAGGATGAAGACGGACTTAGCATTTACATGATACTAGCTTCCTCTGGAAACAAGCCTGTGCACGCTGTATCCATGGGCAGGAACCGCCTGCTTAGGGAATACCATTTAATGTGTTGCTCCGCATTAGCTAAGAAAGAGGACTGAAGATCCCCGTTGCAAAACGACTATACACCCATTTCAGAATAACAATGTTGATCCCTTTCTTAAATTTAGATGATCAACTATGTGGTAGTGGTATGTTTCTATATTTACTATGAATACATATACAGTACAACTCTAATTGGATTATTATTTTATATTTTAAAGAAATGTTTTGCTATGAATCTTTAAATGGTGACTAAACTATTAACTTTAAGTTACAAAATATCTATTATATGAGAAGTAGGATTGGCCAGAATCATAACAGCATATCCGCAATTCACTCTTTGTACTTCCCTCCACAATATTTATCTTATCTTACTTATCTTATATCCTGGTTAAAATACAGGATTAGTCTGCTTGTATGTTGCACTATTGGACCCTAA
>JAODUG010000012.1:827934-845180 GCA_027564795.1 Aphredoderus sayanus
TATCTTATCTTACTTATCTTATATCCTGGTTAAAATACAGGATTAGTCTGCTTGTATGTTGCACTATTGGACCCTAATATATACATCTTATATATACACATCAGGTAGTGATCCCTTAGAGCCATAATGTAACCTACGCTTACCAACCGAATGCTCTTAGAATACGTACAGTAGAAATGAAACAGCTGCTTAATCAAGTGCACTGATGTTATTAATGGACTGTATATCTGTTAAAAACAGGTTTATTAAGTGCTTTTGACAGGTAACATTTTATAGATTGTGCCACAGTTAAGTGCTGCATAATAATGAATAGCTAAAACACAAACTCTAAAGTATAGATCTTCTCTGAAATGCTAACAGTTGGACAGGGCCTCTGTAATATAGCCAAGGATTTATGCCATATTACCGATCGAGCGCTCTAATGCGGACATCCATTATGCGAGCACCCCCAAAGCTTGAAAACACGAGCACATTTTTCTTGATGCAAGAGTGTTTCTCTAATTTCTCCCATTAATAACTGAATGTGTGTATTTGGTGTTTTCAGTTGTGTACTTTCACATGACACTTTTTCCATTAGGGATGATAAAGCTGTAGGCTTGAGCAGAAAACATGTAAATATGCCGTGCGAGATGCACCACGGGAGCAGATGTGGTCCAGGACGATTGGAATTCTGGCCACGGTGAAACTGGACTCCTCAATGTGTGCCCCTTGTGGTTAAAACCAGCATTACAGGCAGTTTGAAACGGTGTGTGACTGAGAATGCCTCTTCTGACTTGCACTCCTCTCTACTCCACACCATATAGCACCTCTGGGCTCACAAGCTTCTCGACCCCTCTTAACAGACCCCCACACTTTTGTTTAAACACAACATCAGCTGGGATAAACACTTAAGGTGCTTCAGGCACTATAATGCCTGAAGTGTGTAACACACATTTTCAACATTTTGCCATAGACCTCTTAGCCAGGGTACATTACAACCAGTGTAGACAGATGCACGCTACAGATGCAAGTGTTTTTGCTCAAGAATGTATGCTGTTTGCACTACAGGGATTAAGCTCTCGGTGATTTGACAGTCACTCAAAGCACCAGACCTTCAACCAGATGTCTTATTGTGTTGCTGAAACACTGGTGTCCTGATAACATGTTGGCTTGACGCCAACTGAGCCATTCACTTGAACTGACTGAATGACACCGGTCAAGTGAAGATTAGGACTGCGTGTCCACTAGGCTGGTTAATTGTACTGTACAGTTTGCAATAGAGGGACAAACATTCTTCCTTCCTTGTGCATAATGTGTGTTTTACCGGCCCTAAAGTACGTGAAATCACCAAGGTGGCATGGGCATTTCTTTGACCCCATGTATCTCCTTGTACAGCTGGCTGGTTCACCACACACCCACCTGCCATTACCTCACCCGTCACCCGTTATCACCTCGCTGACTCGGCTGTTATCATAAGGCCACGCGCTGCCATACGTCATTGTTGCAGATACAGCGCTAGCAGCAGCAAAACAGAGTGACGTTATGTCCGAATAAATGATGTTGTGCTCCGCGAGAAGCCGTTTGATGTCTGTTACCGCTGAGAGACTGTTTACTGTTGAGTCGATCCCGAGTGGCTTTCATTTTGCTGCAAGACACTGACCGCTACTTTAAAGACACACCGTTAGATCAGGTCAGCTCAACTGCACATTTTTATTAAGGGCGACTGTCAATTAAAGTGTATACTGTAAGGCTGCAGTATGCATTTCCACAGCAACAATGTTTTTGTAATGCTGGGTTCACCCTGACAAGAATCTGGGATCAATGTCATTAGTCATGTCGGAGAAGTGATTTTAGTTAGTTTTAGAAGAGTTTAGTGTAAAATATGTCAAACTGACCTGGGGCCTGCTGAAGGACTGGGTGTGACACAGTGTTTGGATGAGCACCACACAAGAATAGGATCCTGATTAAAGGCTTCTGTTGGAATCCATCCATCAACATGGAGCAAACTCACTGTGTGGTTTTCCTGTGATCAGCTCAGATGTAAAATAGTGCTTGAGCTGACATGATATATAGGGGACGCGTTTAGAGGGTGGTGTAGATCTTGTTAGTGTGCTCCAAACACAACACCAGGAATACTACCGGGAACGCCAAGGAATAGAGAGAGTACTAAAGGGCAGGAAAGGGATACAAAAATATATTTGACATCAATGCCGGTGCACATTAAGCTAACAAGTGCACCATCTTTCTGCTACTGAAGTAAGTCGACACCGTCACTAAACCCTACCTTTGTTTTATTGTATTTTATTTTTTTACATATAGACGTTGGAACGGACCCACACGCCTTCAGAATCCTAATGGGGTCTTGGGTGGGGGGCACAGAGTTCACAGCTTCTATCTACATTCAGCGTGCGTAGTGGGTGACACAAAAGCACTGACCTTATACTGAGGGGAGCGATTCAGCACACAACTCCTGTGATGTCCGACACACACAGGCACACACACACACACACACACACACAAGCTCACACACTTAATTTGCTAAGATGAAGACGCATGTTCCTTTTTAAACACACACACACACACACACACACATCACAAAATCCCACACACGCTTTTCACAGTCGGAAATAAGTCGGACTCTAAATAGGCCTCTGTGGCCTTTTCAGATGGTCCCCATCGAACAAACGGTTGATGTGCAGAGCAGATGTTTTCAGGGGGAGGGGACATGTTTTACGGGCAAGCAGGCCAGACACATGTGGGCCAAGCAGGTGGCATGGTTGATCATTTCCAGCCTCTCTTTCAGGCCTTCTCCGAGTAAATTGTTCTCTGAGCCTGTCCCCGTGCCATCTCCCACTGGCAGTCACTCACCCCAGTAATACCGCCAGTTGGCAAGAGCTTGGCTGAGGTACAGACAAGGTCTGCTAGCCATTACAGCAGTGAGCTACACCCAACCTGCCTCAAGCAATGCTTTCTGAGATTAAAATAAATAATTATGTGTTGTAAAATGTTATGTATTTGTGGTGTGAGTGTATACTTTATTGCTGTATCAATTTTCTATGTTTAATGTTTTAAGTTTGGTTTGGAGTTCAAAACGTGTGATGCTTAAAATGTAGTGTATCAGCAAATGTCTTCTATACTAGCACTGATATTTCTTACATTTATTATTTTTTTAGACTCATTGTGTTAAATAATAACCTAATAACAATTTAAAGTAAAATATTCCTCACCATTTAGATGTTAAAATGTAATTTAAAAAATATAGATTAATACACTTCATATACTTTGAGTTGATTAACTTTATTTGGGCCAAGTACTACACCCTGGATACACAAACAATAAAACACACACACACACACACACACACACACACAGTAGCCTAAAGGGCCAATATTTAAACCATGCCAAACCCAGTTAAAACCACATGTTCTGACAAAGTGTCATTGAGTAAGATATTTAATCCCTTCTTAGGAACTTGAATGTGATCACCAGCTAAATATTGAAATGCATTATTTCATCGTTTACTCTTATCATATGGATAAATTCGAAATGGTTTTCTAAAATGAACTAAGGACATGATAAACTATTGTTTTGTCCAGAAGCAATAAAAACACACTATAAAGTGAGCAGAACAAAATTACGTTGTAAATGAAAGTAAGAACGTGTTGATTATATTAATTTAACACTGTACAATACTCTCCTTTTAACAAACACATAGGAAACATGTCATAACCGTGTGTTCATTGTAGGCATTTGTGATTCATATAAAGAAATCAAACACCAGAAAAGAACCGCAAATGGAGGTTTTTAAACTGCTGTCAGTGGAAGGTGTTCGGTCAGTCTAAATAATCAGAATAACACCGCATAATGATACAGTTGTGCCTATTACACTTCAAAAACCACCGGTCGTAAACACACCTGTCTCCGCAAAACTGATGATCTCTGAGGTTTCCTCTGGCACCTCGTTGCTCATGGCATGTCCGTCCAGGTTGGGGATCTCCACCCTGCCGTCCTCGCGCACTTTACCAGCGTGGAGCTTCCGGAGCGCAGTCACCATGGCCGCCTTGGGGATGGGGTGCGTGATGTTCGGCCTCTCCCTCATCTGCAACCTGCTCAGGATGTGCCTCTTGACGGCCTCGAGGAAGTCCAGGTTCACCCGGGGCGACTCCTCCGGCTGACCGACGCCGCACGACGCGCAAGTATCCACGGGCTCCGCGTGCGTCTCGGCGCCGGACGTTGCGGTGCAGCGGATGGAGAGAACGCAAGCCACAAATAATGACACTCGGAAGAAGCAGCTACTCATTTTCTCGAACACGATCTGTTTTGAAAGGTGGGGTTGTCTGAGAACTTTTCACTGGAAAAGTTGGCGAGAAAGTACACACGTATGAGTACGATTAAAATGCGTAATCCTCCCAGTCACGCTGTATCTCCATGCGCCACGGCTGTCTGGAAGATAGGATGCATCTTGTTTTATTTAACCGACGTGGTATAGTCCCATTCACCCGGACGTGTGTAGAGAAAATGTCATTTCTGGATCGTGTCTTTCATTCTTAATGGCTTTTCAAATGGATGACTTGAGGCGCGCGTCTCAAAGTCCGCTGACTTGTCCCTCTGTTAGAATAGACTCGTTACACTGTACATGGAATTGGCCCCAATACAAAAAAAAGCATCACCCAGTGTTTCTCAGTCAGCGAAAAACAACAATATCTGACGTAAACAAGTCATGTTTTTGTTTGTCAGCCCAGCTGAAAGTATCCCATCGGTGACCACAATTCAAGGTATTCCACGCGGCAAGAAGGAAAAGATATCAGAATCTGTGGCAAATCCCGGGTTGACATTTTCATTCAGTCCATTTTTTTTCTCTTTTTCCCCCCAACGGTAATCCTCGTTTCTGTCTTTCCTTCCTTTCAAGCGTACGATCTCTTTGATGTGACTCCCGGTGTGTTGTGACCGGCCCGGTGTGTTTCTGTGCAGAGAGGTGTACGACAGACCTGGTCCATTGCAACGTGTCTCAGGCTCTCTACACTCAAAGTTTTTATACGAATTGAAACCACGTGGGACAGAGCGCAAACTAGAATGCTCCTATGAAGTGGTGTGTGTGTGTGGTGAATATGTGGTGGTGGGGGTGGATGGGTGTGTGTATGTGTGTGTGTGGAAGGGGGGGGGGGGATTAGGAATACGTTTTACCAGCTGCACCGAGAAAACAAACGTAAAGCGCACCGCAGACTTGACCCTGAGTGGAAGAGGAGGGGAGAGAGTTGAGCTAAAGGATGAGTCAAGTCTGTAGATTTTAATATATCTAGTCAAGGTTTTGAGTTAAATGCAAAATAAAATAAATCTCTCTGTTTAGTTATAGGCCTATTGTTCTTAGACCTATTATTAGGCCTATTCTTTATTTGCTTATTATGGTTGAGATTAATGAATATATTAAACATTCAAATAACTGAAGATTTCTATTTGAAATCAAATCCACTGGCAACAAAGAGCTTAACTTGCCCTAATGACTTTGTATTCAATTTGAATTTACATGGACGGGCATCCGGACCAACGCAATTTGTTAGTAAAAGTAGAAAGTCAAATAAGATGGTCACAACATCTCTTTAAGACACGAACACAGGTCAGCTTCAACAGTAAGCCGGGCACCTGATACTCATAGGTTAAGATATGAAAAGTGACTGCATACATTTGTCTATGCAAAGGTTAGCCTACATAAAATAGGTGAGGCGATGTAAAAGATCCGTGCGTGTGTGCACGTTGCTGACCTTGACATCAGAACGCTGCAATGAACCGTGGACTGCACAACTTACGGAAAGCAACACTGCCATCTTTCGTCCCACTTCTCTAACTGCAAATGTTACACCAAGTAAATCGATATCATTTATTCATTTTGATACAGGGTCTCCACATTTTGTAGCAAGTTGCAGATACACTTTTCATAATATAATTAATTTGCCTTTTTTGTCTGACTGTCTGCTTTGTCAATTGTAGCCCAAAACCACATTGCTTCTGCATTATTTCAGTTGCTCTTTTGTTTGCTATTCTTTTGTTTTACCAGTAACAATTCACTTTTCAATGTTACTTACCAGTAACATATTAAGACATGTCTCGTTTACAAAAATGCATTTACGTTTTTATGTTGCATCAAATCAGTAATATCCATTTCCATGGAATATGATGGTGTGTGTACGTAAGTATCCTGTACACTCTGTAACTTTAAAGATTCAGGAATGCGTGACATCACATCCTGTCATTGCAAGCTTCACTCTGTCTGAACGAGGTGGGGCGAAAATCTTCTGGTCAAGTTGCACAAAGTTGAAAAGCGTGTTTTGAAACGTTATCTGACGGATGCGACTATTGAAAAGAGAGATTATCCATCAGGTGAGACCATTGTTTATTATATTTATTACAATACGATCACGCATTCCTCCATTTGAGACCAACGATAGTAAGGGGACGCATCTTAGAGTTTCCATTACATTTCCATGCGGACAACTGTTACATTGCTGTTTTACAGTAGATCATTCGTTATTTCGGGCACGAGTTTTAAGTAAGCCAATAATAATTCGTGTTGTAGTTACCATTGTCGCCTATTTCCAATCAAACTTTTTCTGGAGAGAGGCAGAACAAGGAGTAGCCTCTCTTTCTACAGTAAACATGGTTATCAGCTGATTTAGGGAGGGAAGCTTAATTTTTTTTGTTCCTCATTTTATGAAAGGCAGGTCTTTTTTTGTGTTTATCTTAAAGGCAAGTTCCTGTAAAGTCCTTCCAATTGTTGCTGTGAATTAACTGCACCCTTTTATTATGACTAAAGTTAAACTAATACAACTATTGTCATTCTTTTGTAGTCAAGTGTGACAATACTACAATCCTGCCAACATAGTCCTGCCCTTGAAGGCAGTGACTGGCAGCCCACATTGAAAGCAAGCCTTAAAGGTCACACACAAGTGGCTTTTTCCTGCTTGTGCCAAGTAGCGTATTTACAATGGCTACTAATAGGGCCTTAATATTTTCTAATTGACTTCTCCTGCTCATAGCTTCATAAGCTGCGTATGTTTGACAGATACAATTACGTCTTCTGTAATGTGTGTGTATTTGAGCGCATCTGTGTTACACGTTTGTGTGCTCTCTTCATAGGGTCTTGATTGACAGCCAAGTGGCAGGCGCCCTCTTTGAGTGACGAAGCAGAGAGAAAGAAATGGCGTCCGGGAAGAACAAGGCTCAGAGCTCCCTGGTCCTCCACAAGGTTATCATGGTGGGCAGTGGTGGCGTGGGCAAATCAGCCCTCACCCTGCAGTTTATGTACGACGAGGTGAGATGGTGACCGAACTCCGCCCCTCCCCCCCCCAAGACTTCCCTCTGCTCGTAAAGGGCAACGGTTTGTAACGCGTGACAGAGTGAGCTTGTCGCTGACAACTGACAACTCGCTCACTGCAAATCATGGTTGACACTGTAAAATCATTCTTGACACCTTGATAAACAATATAAATTAGCTAGGTTGAGCCATTTATTTTCCCCCCACTAAATTTAGCAAAAATCTAAAATGAATAACTGCCTCCCAACAGCCTCTAGTGAATTGGCCTGTTATGAAGCTATTACACTGGAACAGTTTGTCAAGGTGTGGGACCAGTATTAATGAAGCGACCCATTGAACTGAATGTCTTTTGAACTGCTGTAGCCGATCAGAAGTGGACTGTTGCTTATACATCCATCCCCATGCCCCCTCCCTTACTGCCATAGAGCTCCTAAGGAGGAGCTTGCAGGGGCAACAAAGATAAAGAGCTGAAAGCAGGCGATAAGAACAGTTGGTCTAGCTTCTCTACTGTGTTTTTCAACCATAACGTCATGTTGAAAATGTTATACACCAAGTCACGTAAAGGTTGGAGATATTTGAACTCGACTCGGGCGGACAGCTAGACCGTGAATCAATCACCTCACTTCTAGGTAAAGTAAAGGTATAGTAAGCGATTGTAAGCTAATTCTTACCGTTCTCTGTGCATGCTCCAAAAATCATCTGGTACTACACGGCCCTGGCTGGAACACAAAAAGTGGTGCAGACGGCACACTGCAACAATACCCTAGCCTTCGCAATGTGTTTCCAATGTGTGGGTTGAGTGTACGTTTTTAATTGTTTAACAGGGGAGCAAAAATGTGTTTGCACAAAATAATCTCAAGCAAGTATATTTTATATGAAATGTATAAATACGGATGCATTAACGTGTCCTCTCCGGTCCCAGTTCGTGGAGGACTATGAGCCCACCAAGGCGGACAGCTACAGGAAGAAGGTGGTCCTGGACGGGGAAGAGGTCCAGATTGACATCCTGGACACGGCGGGACAGGAGGACTACGCCGCCATCCGGGACAACTACTTCCGCAGCGGGGAGGGCTTCCTGCTCGTCTTCTCCATCACGGAGCATGAGTCCTTCGCCTCCACGTCCGAGCTGAGGTACGGGGCAGTTGGTTCTCGTGGGTACAGTAGTTTCGTTCTGAATGCTTCATAGCATTTTACCGCTTTTTAAACATGCTTGTAAAATTGAACTGAGCTATCGAGAACAGTACCACTGTCAAAATGATATTGGCTTTGTAGTTGTAGAGTTGTAGTTGTTTCCCCACTGACTTCCATTGAGTTTGACTCTGTTTTGCTCTGCCATGCATCTGATGGCATTTCCACATTGGATTTTGACCAGCGTGTTGACTCACACTTTCTATTTGAGTTGCTCATGTGTATTTAACACTGTGTGTATATATGTGTGTGTGTGTGTGTGCCTGGCCTGGCTTCCCGTTAGGGAGCAGATCCTGCGTGTGAAGGAAGAGGACAGCATTCCGCTGCTCCTGGTGGGGAACAAGTCCGACCTGGAGGAGCGGCGGCAGGTGTCGGCGGACGAGGCCGGGGCCAAGGCCAGGGAGTGGGACGTCCAGTACGTGGAGACGTCGGCCAAGACGCGAGCCAATGTGGATAAGGTAACGGTAGCACCCCCCGCTCTGCGTGGGGTCCTACGGAAGAAATGAAATGAAAACGAAATTGCCATTTGAGGCTGGCCGCAAAAGGCAGTCAATCCCCATAGACTCTCATGTTAAAATGTTCAACCTGGTTCAAAAACGGTCTCATCGTTCATGACAGCAGTGGTGATAGCATCACAGCTCGATCTTGATACGCCTTCTTGAGAAAACCTGTGAGTGATGTCACAGAGGATTTGTCCTGTTATATATTTGACAGAACCACTAGTAGGCTAGGGGAGGCTACATGCTCTTTAAAAGCAGAAGTTTCCCTTGAGGTCTTGAGTAATTGTGCCTTATTGAATGTCTATTGCATTAACAGCAGAGGCAGGGCCATATGTCACTTTATTTACTCATGGCCTGATATGCTGTATGAAGAGAAGTGGGGGGTTTTGTTTAAGGTATGTTTATTTGGGGGTTTGTTTCGTTTTTTTTATATTGAAATTTCTGTGAACTTAATTTACTGAAATCTGAAAGTTTTTCTATTAAAATATACAGTAACATTAAAAACTGAAAGTGCTACCATTGTTTTAATGACTGATAGTAAAATGGCACTATATTCTTTTATTCTTAATTTGTTCTCACCGGACTACTTAATTTAAACTTGAGGCTGACTCTCTGACCTGCTGCTCTGTCTCACAGGTGTTCTTCGACCTCATGCGGGAGGTCCGGAAGAAGAAGATGTCTGAGAGCAAGGTGAAAAACGGGCCCAGCGGTAAGGGTAAAAAGCAGCGTTGCTGCATACTTTAATCCTGGACAAGACACAAAAGGCATGAGAACCGAGCCAAGGTTCCGTCAAGTGGACTGAGCCCTGCTGGCCACCGTAGCTCAGCACACAGTTACTTTTGGTGGTATGGTACTGATAGCAAATCCAAGTCACATTACGTACAGTGCTAATTCACCAAACTGGGGGAGACCCTGTTCTTTGTTCTTTTTCAGCCCATGTAAATATTTCCACCAGCCGTGGTGGACGAAAAGCATTATTGGATGTTGTTTCAATCAAGGGAATTCCAGTCACAGAGGCTGGTAAATGTAATATAGCTGGTGTGCCTTAGCTATCATAAATGGAATGGTCACATATAAAGGAAGACCAAGGGTACGATGGCTGTATGTTGGTAATCTGACAAGGGATTGTGCTTTGGTTCACATACTGTATGATGTGCAATATTTTCCTGTTCATAAAAGCTAATGGAGGAGAAGGGATTTACAGTTTCCTAAATGGACTTTTTGCTCTAAGTATTATGCTAAAGTACTGTAACTCATGAAAGGATTGCCTAAACAACAACATAAAGCAAGACCATTGATCAATTAGCTTTTGAAAATGAAACAATCTAGTTTGTTTTAAAATGGGATTACAGGTTTGTCATAAAAAGTGGACAGAGACTTTACACCAACACTGTATGAATACAATTCATCTGACACTAACAGTATATATATATATAAACACATAATAGCACAAAAATCTTCATTTAGTTGGATCTATTTTTTTTTTTTATCGTTCCTGATGTAGAAATACATTTAAACACTTTTTATATGAATGTGTATTCACCTGCTTAAAGAAACTATATTCAAAAGCATTTAAAGGGGAATGTAGCCTATTAAATGAACCCTAGTAATGATCTTGTACAGTCATTCCAGATTTTGCATGATTTGAATAAACTGTGCTGCACTATTTCACCAACCACTTTGAGTGATTAATGATATCACACACAATGAATGGTGTTTATAAACAGTGCCATTATTAAAACTAGATGTTCTGTAACATCAGGAAACATGTTATTTGAAGGTGTAAGAATGTATATTACCAGTAGATGGCACTCTAGGCTATGAATGTTTAATACTTCCATCCCTAAAATTTTGAATATTGAATTTTGAGTTAAAAGAAACAAAAATCTCTTAAATGACTTAGATTTTTATAATTACTAATGGAAAGTAATTGTGAAAAACCGATAACCAAAATGAGAAATGTGCTTGCATTCATGGAAATTTAGGAGCAGTTTATCAATGTACAATACTAGTGCTACAGCTAGTGTTTTAATACTATCTTCATCCACCTATTATATTTTATATTGTGTTCTCATCTACTCCATTCAGAATAAAATGATTATAGTTGTTGGTTTATATATTGTTTATTATACTGTAAACCAAACGATTCATTACAGCACCTGAAATATGTACAATGGGTCAACAATTGTGTGATTTCTAAGTATTATTTTAACCAAAATATTTAGAATACATTTTTATTGTCTTAATTGCACTATTAATATTTTTTATAGGGCTTGGGGAGAAGGTTTGGGAGAAGGTGGGTGTGATGGAGGTGTGAGAATGGCTTTGCGTAACTGACTACATAGTGGTCAGGCCTTGGCCTCATCACCAGCCCCTGGTTTCCCAGTTACCCTGGAGGTGAACCATCTCACCACCAGGAACAGCATCCTTGGGTTGGCATGCCCTTTGGCCCCTTATGAGGGAGCTGGGTGGGTGAGATGGCAGAGGGATGACCGAGATCAGACCAGACCAGGTGGTCCATGGCACTTATGGGGATGTGGGGGTAAAGGTTTGGCGTGTCAGGGCTGGGGGAGTGAGGTGGCTCCCATGTTAGCCTGCCTCTGTCTTCCTGCGGAATCAATTGAGCAGCTGGGTGAGAAAGCCATTCTTTTTCGGAGCCTGGCTTCCTGTTGGAAGCAGCTGACCTCCACCTTGGGATGAAGCTCGTCCACCGTGACCTCCAGGCGTCTTGATGACAGCTTGGTATGGTGTAGGTGTATCAGGCTCTCCTCCCCAGCCTTCTCCAGGCAGATCACCTTCCTTTTCTGTTTCTCCAGGGCTTTGTTGGCCTTTTGGAGGTGTGTCAGGCTTTCCTCTTCAGGCTTCTACAGGCAGATCACCCTCTCATTCTGCCTCTCCAGGGCTACGTTGGCCTGTTGCAGATCGATCAGGTGCTGGCTCTCTTCCTGTGTGTACTGGATCTTAAAACAAAGATACTTTTAGTTGCTCATTTGAATATCGCATTGTAGAATTACATCTATATAGTGAGGAAGTCCTGCATAGTGGCCGAATCTAGGTAATTTAATTAGCAAATGTTTCATTCTCAAATCCAACCAAGTCTTTGGAAGTGAAGGCCCTGAGCCTGCATCAATCTCCTCTCCACATGGTGTTAATGACAAACATTTACATTTAACAATACTATTTATGGAAGGGTTCTATAGTGGTTAGCAAGGTGAAATGTACTGACCTGGTGCCACATCGTTGGGATTCTGGGGTATGTTGGTGTGTGGGCTTATTCCTTCAGTGTCGTCAGTTTTCCATTTTCTGACTGACATTGAAGTGGGTGGGGAGGCGGTCTGGGGTCCCGGGATTTTAATGTTTTGGGGATGGCGGGGATTGATTGACAGTGTGTGGCTTTACCTTCAAGGTTCTCTTGAGCAAATAACATTAAATGCTGCAACATAGACAGTATGGTTGCACTGTGCCTACTTAACGAGAAAAACACTGCATTTTCCTCTCTGAGCGAAATGTCAGTGTTTAGACCTTGAAATAACCAAGAGTAAAGGAACACATCAGCAATTGGTAGCAGTAAGCAATCTCTGCTTCTCTGTCTATAGCCTACTTGCTGTCGACCTGATGAAGTGTAATTGGATAATAGTTTTTATTATACAGTATTAAATACAGCAAAAACAGCTTTTCTGGCTGGCTCACATTTTCTAATACAGGATGCTATCCAGACAGTTAACAGATTGACTAACGGATAGAAGCACTACACTACGTCATTATTCACTAAATATATTGGCATTTCAATGGGAATTGTCCATTATATTATAATATCTGGAAACAGCATCTTTTGAAAACAACAAACAATAGCAGCGTTGTCCAAACCCTAGGCTACACTTTCTGGGCAAAGCTTGCATGAGACATTCCTTTATGGAGGCCACCTGCTGGTTATTTTAATCCACTCTATAGCTATTGCAACTCCTACTGTAAATAATGGATAGGGGTTCTGCTAAGACATTAGTATTTGAAAATGTACATACTGTATATTATGACCATTTGAATTTGCTAAAATGACGGTTTTACTACAGTAAGTATAGTACCTGTTGCAGTATTGCTTATGTGTTTTCTACAGGGTTAGGGTCTTGCCGAAAAGCACTTATAGAGTAAGGGCGGTGGCTTTATTTTGTGCAAATAGAAACGTTGTTGTCAAACCAGAGACACTAATGGCGCTAATCCTAATTACCTGTAGTCTTATGGAGAATGGAGTCTGCCCGCTAAGCCTATTACTGTAATGCATCTGCTGAGTGCAGTGTATGGCTCAATGACACACAATTGCGTGAGTGATTACCGTTATACACACCTCCCTAAAACGTTGCGAGTTGAAGAAGCTTCATGGGGTCGCCTTGATGATTTCGTGGGACTGACGATCAGCCAGGGAGATGGTTGGCGGAGATATTGTGGCTACGTGGGATGTCGCGTTGAGCGACGGGGTGTACAGGATTGAATTTGCACACGGCACGACCACCGGGAAACGTGTTGTTTACATCAATGGACAGGTAGGCCAGATTTGACTGCCTCCAGCAGAGAAGTCTAAATTGCCGTTGCTGTTATCAGGGCTGTGAATTTGAGCTTTGGAATAATGAGATATTTTAGTGGCACTTTATATATTGAAACATGTAAATTTGAAGATAAATGCATAGCTATCCTACCATTTACTGTAGGCAGAGGAGTTTTGATGGCACATGACTACACTGTAGGCTGTTTGTAATGGTTTATTTAACAGGAGGTTGTCAGAAAGGACTGGATGTTCAAACTGGTTGGCAAGGAGACGTTCACAGTAGGAAGCATGGGGATCAAAGCCACCATAATCATCGAGGCTATTACTGGCTTCGCCTATGAGTACTCCCTGGAGATCGATGGCAAGAGCCTGGAGACGTTCATGTACAACCGGGCCCAAGCAACCAAGACTTGGTTGCTCAAACTGGATGGTGAAGACTATAGGATAGTGCTTGGTAAGGCTTGTCCAGAGATAGTAGTGTATACATTGTGTTTTTTACAGCGTTGTGCAATGGATAGTTTTATAATGTCAGCATGGCTTACTTTACTGAATGCTGAACCATCATAATCTACTCAGGTGATAGAGAGGCTGTGTGCCAGGATATTTTTAGACATGGTATTCCAACAATCTGATTGGACAATGCACAATGCATGAGCACAATGCTCATGTTGCCTATACAACAAGCAGTAGAAAAGTGGTATTCTTGCCAATGACAGCACATATGTGCTTCCAGTATAGCCTACTGTACATACTGTAGAAAATAAATGGACATTGATATTTGTCCTTTGTATGCTCTATAATCATACATGTCATTATAAACCGGCTTATAGGCATAGGGCAATATTTTAAAGATATTTTATTATTAGAGCAAAGTACACCCAACGCAAAACGAATGTTTTTGATTTGAGCTCAGGGAGTGCTTTCCTTGCATTCCCCTCTACTATTCCTATGCTTACACCAGGAACATCACAAGAGATTCATGGATAGGGAGCTACACCTCTACTACTGGTCTAGGGCATACTCCCCAGGAATAATGGTTATGCCCCCAAACACTTCTTTGTATCATGTATTTTTATTGTAACAACTGATGTAAAATGTATCAAAATGTTTGTTTTTGTCAAGTTTGTGTAACTGATTTAATTTGACTAAATTAATTAACTTACCATCTAACCAACACCAACAAAAAGCATAAACATTGTATAATACAGCAGCAGAAAAAATATATCGGTAAGTAGAGCATATCAATAACATGGAAAACATCCATGCAAATAATGCTGCATTATGACATCAAAAATACAGTGGAGATAAAAAAAAGTAACTGTTCAATGTGGGACTTTCTGTAATGGTATCATATCAATTAAATTGCTGTACAAACATTAGAATAGCGTTACTTTGAAACTTACAAGGCCAACATGAATAGAAATATATTACAAATATTCAGTTCAGCACCAATCACACACAGAGCAAGGGACTCTGGGGATGTGGCCCATCACTACAATGCTTTTGAGACAGTGTGACATGTTTGCTACAATGTTTAATTTGAACATAAATGTTACGCAAGCTGAAATGAAAATGGCTTAAACATTATGTGGTATAGAGAATGTTATTTTTCTACACATTGCTAGCCGTCTCATATATCTCATCATACCTGCCTAATAATTAGTGAGTATCGCTCATGTCTACTCTGTCATTTCTAATATATTTTAGTGGGTGGCTACAGCACTAAAATATACCTCGCGCTACATTACATACATGTGTAGGCGTACTTGTGCAGATTTGTTTCAAAACATAAACAGAGTATTACACACACTACTGTAAGTGTATCATTAAGTTAAAGGTGCTTTATATATGATGTTTGCAATATTAATATAGCATCAAACAACTATTTTACAAGTACAGATATCATGGAGTTGCATCCTGAGCATAGAATGACACCATGGCTCTGTGTGTGTGTGTGTGTGTGTGTGTGTGTGTGTGTGTGTGTGTGTGTGTGTGCCATGGAGCGTTTGTTTTTGGTCAGATACTGGTGCACTAATCTAGTGCCAGAAAGATATAGTGACACTTGTACACCTTTTATCCCCATAGCCTCCTGTAGCCTTTTCATAATTAAATATTGAATAAAGTCAATGATCTTCAACAGAAAAAGACACAATGGATGTGTGGTGCAACGGACAGAAGATGGTCACCATGGTAAAGTCCAATTTTATGTAGTTTCTTATACAGTACTAAGATAATCAGCAATGATATAATTCTTGCTTGTTAATAATACATACAAATGTTGGACTATAGTCTACTAAATGCCATACAGTATGGCACGCTTCCCTTATATTGGCATACTGCATGCATTGCTATTTGGGGAAGCACTTCATAATTCATAGACATAATAGATCAAACACATTATTATGCCACATTTTCTCTCTGCTCTGATCCATTTGCGCCCACCTGTGTTGAAAATGTTACCAGGGTGAGTTTGTAGAGGACGGCACAGAGACCCACTTCATGATGGCCCAACACGAGTGCTGCATACGCGCAATGAGCAACGGCAAGAAGAAGGGCATCGTGCACTATTTGCTAGTCGATGGAGCAGCGATCTCTACACTACAGTAGCACTGTCTGGAGTTTGGACGATATGTATGCTGTGTAGACCTTCCTACCCATTTATCTCACAATATTATTCATATGAACGAAGTGTACATTTACGATAAAAGCAATATGACTGTTTTAATACAAGATCACAAAAGCTTTTGCTAATAATGAACCTGTTGCGAAATGTTTTTAGATAAATATGTAGCCTCTATTGGTGCATAACAAATGCTTATATAATAAACAATGAGTTGTGCGTCACAAAACTGCACTTTTTTAACGACCGTAATGTTTCTGATGTATTAGAAATTATTTGCACACACAGTATTGTGGAAAAATCCGCAACATTTGGTGTCCGATGTGCGTAACAGTGACGCAGCACGCACCTCCTTGAATCGGAGCGTTTCAGCAGCGCACGTTCTCCAGGAGGACGCGCGTTCACGGCTATAATGACGTCCCGGGATCGTGTCTATACAGTGGATGGATCACACTCCACTACACTGGAATGGAGAACGATAAAGTGTGCGCGCCTATTCCCGTTGAGTCTGTGAGAGCGTATTTCGGCTAGTTTACATCCGCAGCCGTCACTGGGAGGTGGATTTGACCGCTGTCTTCCCGTGTTCGGGTCACATCGGGACCGAGGACGTTATTCTGCGCCTGGTTCTACATGCGACGCAAAACAACGGCGTCCAGACCCAACGACCGTGTCACGCCAGCAGTCTGGGATCTAGCGTGTTCAAACCCGGTTACAATGACCGGTTGATTCGTGACTCGTCGCGACAACAAAAAAAACACCCCAACTCGGACCCGGTGTACAGGACCGGGAATTTGCTTGTTTTACTTTCCCGGCTAGTTAGCTTTAGCTAGCTGCATAGCTAGCCACCTAGCTAGCCAAGGAGGCCCCTTTATATCCAGCTGTTTGGTCTAAAACCTCGGACATATTTTGAACCTAAACATCCTGCGGGTGTTTTTAATAACCGGACGGCGGCAGAGTTGGAATGGTTTTGTTTTTAGGGATATGGGGAAGCTGCCCCCAGCACACCGAACATCTGTCACCCCTGCAGGACTGAGCATCGGTACACTATCAGCCGCCTGCATCCTGGACCTAAAACCCAAGTTATTTCCAACTCAAAGCGTCATCTAGTCA
>JAODUG010000012.1:885455-900478 GCA_027564795.1 Aphredoderus sayanus
ATTTAAATAACGTAGAGCCATAAGATAAATGGTGAAAACTTTACTATGAAACTCTGTAACCGGTCAGGCTTCTAAAAATACATTAATCAGAATCGGCCAAAATGTCATCATTTCAATTAGAATGTAAAGACAATGCAGTAGTGACTGGAGGAATTTACTTCCATATGTCACCGTGCCAAATGCACTCCCATGTGTGGTAACTGTGAGAAAGCTCCGGAGCACTCTAGAAGCCATGGATGGAGGGAAGTAATGACTGGCAATGTGACTTCTCCCCAGAGAGGAGCGCGAGCGATGGATCCGGGCCAAGTACGAGCAGCGCCTCTTCCTGGCCCCGCTGGCCGCCAGCGAGCTGCCCCTGGGCCAGCAGCTGCTGAGGGCGGTGGCGGACGAGGACCTGCGCTCCGTGGTGCTCCTGCTGGCCCACGGCTCCCGGCAGCAGGTCAACGAGACGTGCGGCGAGGGCGACGGCCGCACCGCGCTGCACCTGGCCTCCCGCAAGGGCAACGTGGTGCTCACCCAGCTCCTCATCTGGGTGAGTGGAGGGTGGGTGGGAGAGTTCTGCTCCATCTCACTGCGAGTGGAAACACACCAGTGTGGGCAGGGGGAGGGGTGAAGAAGGGTGCAAGTGTTGGTGTACTGGGGAGAGTAGAGAGGGAGGAGAGGGGTGCCCCATACAGAGTTTCTAACCCTGTCTTGAACTGAAAGGGGAATTCCAGACACAAATTTAACCAAATTGTTCCTCTAAATCATTGTTAAAGGAAAAGTAAGTGATTGTAAGTTAATACACTTTTTATCAACCAAATATCTCCTCACTGGTCCGCTAGCTTACCATTCTCTGTGCGTGCTTAAAAAACTATCCGGTACTTCTATACCGGCCTAGCTCCATAAATAGGAACACAAACAAAGTGGTGCAGACCGCACACAACAATATCGTAGACTTGGCAATGTGTTTCCAGTGTGTGAGGCAGAGCTTTTGAGGGAGCTGCTAAATATCAACACGATTTCTTCAGGATGACCAATTAGCTAACGTTCCTGAATAGTTCTGTGTCAATGTCATGTGTGATCAAATGTAAACTCTCGCTCTCTCTGTAGTACGGCGTGGACCTGATGGCGAGGGACACCCATGGCAACAGCGCCATGGCGTACGCGCGGCAGGCCAACAGCCAGGAGTGCGTGGACACGCTGGCTCAGTACGGTTGCCCGGACGACCGCTTCCCCCTGATGGCCACGCCCAACCTGTCGCGTCGCAACACCAACCGCAACAACAGCTGTAGCAGCACTGGGAGTGCCGCCCTTATATGACACCACCCCCAATATAATATTAATAAATAGACCAGTAATACCTAAAAAAAAAAAAGAAGAAAAAAAAACAGTGAGTTTTGGCGGGAAAGTTTTTGCCAGGGAAAACTTCCGTTGGGAGCGTTTTATTTTGGGAACCACTACTTGTGCACTCACATTGTGACTCTCAAGCACCAATTTCTCCCCCGCCGACTCGCAGGCTCCATGTTGTCATGGTCACAGCTCAGCGGGAACACAGGATGAGGCACGTGCGTCAATCATATCGCGAGGAACCGTTTTATTGGACAAGCGTTTCTCCCATTGTCCCTCCTGCCTACTTGTGAGGCCCCCCGAGGTATTCTGGGAAATGTGGTGTGGTTATCACTCGCACTGAAGTGGCGGAACACACACACACACACACAGTCGGCCACTATAATCTACCAATACAACACTACAGGGCAAGTAACAGAACACTATGTGATTGGACATGCAGGATACTGGCTCCCCTGTGTCAGTCAATCCTTGAGGTTCATCTGCATCAACTGAGAAAGTGACCTCCCTCGCAGCTTCACCACTCCTCCTCTCCCTCAGACACACTAAGACATTAGGACGGATGGAAGGATGGAGTCAGCAGGGCAGGAGTCGCGGGACTGAGACGGGTCAGCTAAACGCATGTGTCACGCATGCTCAGGAAGCCATGCAATCTGCATATCATCTTCACAAGCCCATGTGATATCGCTACCAGCGGACCACGTTTCTGTCTCCACCCACCTGTACTTAGTCGATGGCACAGCATTTGCGCTTTTCACTATTTTTCTGACTTTTCTTATTTTTTTCTCGTCTTTTTTTCACGTCTTTTCCTAGACCACTTTTTTTGTTTTAACAGGACACAACATCCATTGTGTGGAGAAAAGTGATAAATTGCATGTATTAGATTATTAATTATTTCTTTGTTTTTAAACAGGCATCTGCTGAATCAAGTATACTATAGTGTATACTGTTTCAATGTGCATTGCTGGACCAATGGATACATTTGTTAAAAAGGTTAAAGGGGATGTTGTTTTTTTTTTTTTTGGTGTATAAAATTGATTAGTAAATGTATAGAATATTTTGCCAGGCTCAGGGACAAGAGACTGTCAATTTGATGTGCAACATCCACGCATGCCCCTCCCCCCAAGCCCACCCACCAGTGAGCTTATATTTACAACAAGAATTGGGGCCAATTCATTTTTGATCCATTCTCAAGTCAAGACTTGAAACTACAGTTTCCTTTATAACGATTAAACAACCTATCATTATCTGAAAGGCCATAATATTTAACATTTTGCAGGCTGTAAATTCCAGTAGAAACTGCAGATTGTGTTATGTATTTATACACATTTTCTTTGATGTGGCCTACAGTATCTCTGATAAAAGTGAGTGAATTGAAACTGAATTGTCCCCAAGTGAAGCCCTTCACTTCTCAATTCAACAAATCTATCCTGATATTTTGCTATGAAAGTTTGTTTTTGCATTTGCACAGAACAACTGGGTTAAAAAGTGAACACTCACTCAGAAGGGACTCATATCTGCTCTTATCTCGCATATTATTTTACCTTGTTTCAGTCTGCCCTGCCAAGTTACAGAGAACTGGTAGAGGACAGAGTGGCAGGAACCAAGTCAGGGTGAAGTGGTAGCCTACTCTTGTCTTCACAGAACATCACATCCAAGTGAGTAGACATCTCACTTGTCTACTACTTGTCTACTTGGATACATTTGGGCATTCCAAGGTTCTCTCTCCACCTCTGTTAACTCTTGGTGAGATTCCTCCATTTTCCTCTTTGCTAGGGTCCCATGCTGTGTAGCCATTGGAACTGTGATGCTTCTTTGCTCAGACATCCTGACTGCACTCTCCCTGCAGTTTTCATAGCCAGTATATGTCCTGACCAATGGCAGTCTCCCCAATCTGCTCAGTGAATTCAAAAAGAAGGGCTTCTCTTGGTCTGGACTCCTCCTTTTTGTGTAAATAATTCTTATCTTTACCTCTTTTCTACTATCCTTAATGAAAGCTATTTAATGGTGAGGTCATGTAAATTAGAGGACGGTGAAACAATGAACTGTTTGAGATTTGTGCATTGGGAACAGAAGCATTTCGGACAAGTGTGGCACCATCGAAAGTGAATGTTAAAGTGTTGGCTCGGTGGTGTCATTTGTAGTGGGGAAGTTAGTGCCAGCCAAACGCAGGTTTATTTGCCCATTACTGAGATGGTTGCGACTCTAAAACCTAGTTGCCTGGTAAAATGGTGGAAGTGGGACTTATCAGCCGCTGCAAATGAGAGATTTATGAGCCATTATGGTCTGTTGACAGCCGGTAGTTCTCCACCATGGTGACATCAAGGCAGAGTTGAGTGAATATTTGTCTTAAGGTAGCTTGAAAGTGATCTGTGAAATGAACACTAATGATCTGCATCAGGATTTTCAGGAATGGAGCCTCCTTAACCTGATCGCCCCACCAATTTTTCTCTGCTTCACATTTACTTATATTCAGTTGTGTGTGTGTGTGTGTGTGTGAGAGAGAGATATTTTAAGGAGCATTCCCTGACCTGTGTATCAAAGCAATATACAGACATGCTTTTATCACCGTTGTAGCCCTATTCAGTTTTACAGCACATTTACAGATCCTATTATCCCGATTTGTAGATACAGTCAAGAAACAATGAAAGAAAACTCAGTTTCTTACCTTGTTTTCTTTTGCGAACACTAAAACATGCCTTCCATCCTTCATTTGTACACCTACATACATTGTTATGTGCCATGACCTACCACCCACCCAAATCATGTTTTAGATGGCATTTACTCCACCAACTGACTTGAGACAAGTTGAAGATATAACGGGGCCTACCACAACTCCTTTTTTCAGAATGTGTCCCCTTCCACCTCTATAGTAAATGCTGTTGAGTTGTTTTAAGGTATTCATTTTTATACGTGTTTTTATTTTTGATTGATCTTGGGAGATTCTGAACCCAGGATGGGACAAGACGTCCTTTATTTATGACCGAAATGCACTAAGTCTGTCTCAGTACCCCCCCCTCTTCTCCTAAACTGTACCTTTTTTCAGAATTGTTGTTCACCTCTTTGCTTTTTTTTACAAATTAGCAATTCACGCTTTGGAGTTATTGTGAGTACATACTGGTTCTCTCTTTACTTTAAGAGGCACGTAAATATTGGCTGCTACATTTGGGTGAGGTTATATGCCAAGACTTAGTGGCACGTTAACATCACTATAATATACAATGTATGTCTGTAAGGATTAGTACCAGAGCCAGCTGTTGGCTATCGTTTTTCCACAGTGGGACAATAGCACACTGATGTAGCTGCTAGCGGTCTAACTTGCATGAAGAGGTTTCTAAGATAGTATTAAACGCTCCTTTAGCGTGGTTATATTTCTCACTATATTCCTTTTTGCGTCCATCCAAATTATTGCAATATATCTAAAAGTAGCCTGTTGACCTATGTAAACTGCTCCAAGCTTTCCCTTAAAAAATATGGCAAGCATGACAAGCACTAGTTGCTAGCAGTGTGAACAAACATCGCACAAGCTTCAGTTCTTGAGCAAACTTCATTAGATGCCACTGTTTTATACGGAACAGCTGTGAATATGACTAGATGCCTTCTCATTAAGGAAACCTGTCTTGTCAGCAAGACTGTGGGAGAATAAGGAGGCAGTCTGTCAAGCTAGGCTAGCATAATGCTAGCTAGGCTGAGCAAGCATCATGCTATCACAAGTTCTGAACAACTTTATCCTCACATGTACATAGACTTCAAGAGACAAAAGGAAAAAAAAAAGTATTTGACACTCGTTATGGTCAACAATGGATTAATCGGTTCGTCTTGCGTTACCTCGTCGTTTTCCTATCATGTAGCCTTCACCCCCTTAGCCCCACCCGACAGGGCTGCCTGCTACACTATTTATGAACCCGCCCTGCAGTAGTTTGCCAGAAAAGGAGAGAACCCATCCATGGTTTTTTGTATATTGAACACTTCGCCAGTCCATACATGTTTATTATTATAATTATTATGACTTATCATCTGGACACATTATTGTTATTAATGTCATTGTAATCTAATTATTGTTATTGTAATTAGTTATTTTTTTGTTTGTTGGTTGTACAGTACTGTTGTTGAAAAATTCTACCTAATACAGAGTCTTCTACTGTAATGTGTCTCTTTTCAATAAAGACAAGAATAACGCTTCTTAATATAACCTGCCATCTCACAGCTGTCTTTTTCTTTATATGTATATACAATATTCTGTTGAAGCTATTTTAGAGTTTTAAATATATTGTTAACATACAAGTCTATGATGAGCTATTTGGGTAATAATTGCTGAATATTTATGGTGTTTAGTGGAGATGGAGACTCGTGGTGTCATCTTCTGTGTAGTAATGAGATAATTGTGTCTAATCCTTCCTCAGCCTTCTGTTTAACAGGAAGAGACTGTGTAGGCCTGTGTGTGTCAGGAGGGTTGACCCCCACCAACCACAGGAGGTGTGCATGGATGTGGCTGAAAAAGGGCCCCCAATCTTGAGACAATAGGGGTCTAGGCAAAGACAGCAGATGGATGTATACCAAATTAAAGCATAAGCCTGTAAGGTGTCTTGAATATATCAGAATAGGCTTACACCATCTTTAGGCCTACTAATTGGGTTATATTGATTGTAGAATATTCATCCAACACTGTAGGCTTACACTTTTAAAAAGTGGGGAGATTTTAACCCTTATTTTTTTTTTTTAATAATGCTTAATAATGTTTCAATCAACTAATGTTTGCACATATGCCTATTACGTTGGGTATTTAAGGTGCACAGGCTAATCTAGGCGGGTTTGTGTGAACGTGTTATGTATAAAGGCTACCGTTAACGACAGTGACTCAAGAAAAGACGGTGTAGGCCTATTACGGAATGAAAGGATTTTGTCGCGTTGGAAGAAAATTAGGTTTGAAACTCAATATAAGGTTGAACAATAGTGTAGACCTATAACAAAATCTCTTTTCGCGCATTTAGGCCTACCAGTAAATGCCACGTGGCCTGCGGTGTACGAGCGGTGACATAGCAGCCAGATATTGGCTGTGGGTGTCGGAGCGATGGGTTTGAACAAGGAGACCATTATGAATGCAAGAGGAGCGCCCAAATGAGGCGTGAATGGAGCAGACCCGGGCATCATCGCTGTGTCAGGCTAATTCAGACAGATCCGAGCAGATTGAAGGGACAGCTATCCGTAGGGAGGTTCTTGGTTCCATGAGCGCTGTTCCGCTGTGGGGCTCTCTTCTTTCTACGTGGCCCAGTGAAGAAGAAGGCAGTTAAGACAAACGAATGTCTGCAATAATATGCCTGCGTTCAAAGTTTTATAGGCAAATGAGACATCTAACCAAAAAACGATCTTGTTCAAATGTGTTTATTGAAGAGGCCTAATATTGTTATTTGAGAGCTTTTATAAACAACACCTGCAACATTTCTTTATGGAAATAGACCTATATACCTATTTAATCATTTGGTGTTAATTTATAGGGACATTTGTTCAGCAGCCACCAAAGGCCAGTTCCCATTTGAGCAGCAGCATTTGGTGGATAACAGCCATGCTCAGGGAGTACAGGTGAGCTTGAACAGGTGAGCAATGCTCATAGACGTTGTTGTTTCCAATGTCCTATACAGATTTGAACTATATATATATATATATATTAAAATGGCATTATTGAGCTGCAAATAAATTACACCAAAGCTAAATATATTTAATGTTATCGTTATCTCATCTCATGCGACTATATCAGCTCCATGCGTCTTTATGGCCAAACAGCAGCTTTTGAATTTGTGCTGGTGCAAATTATTTTATTATTTTATGATTTACAAAGCCTTTTCAAATGCTGGGCATGTTCAAAGGGAGCAAACAAGTACTGTACAATAAACCCATAATAGCCTATCTATTAAGAAATAATTACCGAAATTACCAAACATTCGAAAAGAAAATTATATAATTTTCACAATTGAATCCATGTTTCCTTACAATGACATTATTATTAGGCTATCTGAGACTGAAAGTGGGCTGTAACAGACAAATAACAGATTATAAAACAATTTGTTTTTTGCAAACAAACTTGCAAATTAAATATGTAGATGTATTGTGTGTCGTATATTTACATGGCTTTGCGTTTCAAGTCAAATAATCTTTAAATATTGGTAATTGTTTTTGTAAAAGCAATCTGTCACTATCCACCATCAAATTAATGGGTCAGCCTTCAATTAGACCGATCTTCTATCTTTTCAAGGGTCATTACCATTTTATTTAAATGTTGGCTTAATACAATTCTAATTTAATAATACTATACTACTTGTAATATTCAACACACGCAATTGTGTTAAATAATTTAGTTCATGTTAAATATGTTATTTTGTTTCTTTTGCATACGTTTTCTTTTATCAGCAGGTGCCGATCGGCAAAAGGCGTCATATTGCAATTGTGTACGAGCCGCGCACGCCCATTACGCACTGTGCAGCACGCCTCTGTCACTGGATCAATTGCTCTATGCCCTATACAAGTGTGGTGTTGCCTATTCATTTTCAACCATTGGGGACATCGACAGAGGCGGCGTGGCCTGCTCTGCCTCTATTAAGGGCCGCTGCGGTCTCGGGGGCCCCGGCTCCATCAGAATTAATCATTGGGGGTTAATTTGAAGCTCAGACAAGTTGCTGTTAATTTAGTGCGGGGTGTGGAGGTGGAGAGAGAGAAGAGGATTTGGAAGCTATGGAGGGGTGGAGTGGGTGGGGGTAGGTTTACACGCTGGAGTGAAAAGCCGAGGCCGTGGCCAATCCCCCCGGGGCTCATTTATCAGCCGACCGCGACGGCCCAGGTTGATTACAATTTGCAAAAAAATTCATTAGAGTTAGGGGCCAATTGTCAGATATACCTCTCTTCTTTCTCTTTTCTCCCTCACTCAAAATTTCTGTCAAATGTTTTCCCTGCGATATTTGATTTCGTTAAACAACTCAGAGTCGGATTTATTTTATTTTATTTGAAATAGCTAAATTCAAGTGGTAGATGTGCAAAATAGGTTACCTATGTCGTCTTATCTTACCTCATGGTTTTAGGTGAGTTTGCCTGAATGAAGTATGGGAGCTCATCTTCTACTGTAGCTGTCACACCCATGCCTTGCGCGGACAGCCCTCATAAATCTATCTGTGCTTTACAATAATTCACCATTTTTGGCGGGATGAGAAGTTGGGATTTCAAATTAATAGGAAACGTGCTGGTAGAATTTCAAACCATGAATCACCGCTCCAGCCTAACAATTTATAAGTGTAGGCTTAGAATACAAAAGACCGTGATAGACTATTTTCAGTGTTGATTTCTTAAATAGCCTATTCGCGTGCTACACGCAGAATTGGGGCTTTTGGTGTTTGTTAACTCGCAGTCTATGACCCGAATAAAACCATGCATTTTTCCTAGGACTAATATTAAGCCTCTGTTATATGTAGGCGTCATATATCGGATGTTATTTTGAAATGATGAACGCACGGGACGGTTTAAGATATGAGTGCTGCTTGCCAGGACGAGCCAAATGAAGCGTTTGACAGCGCAGCCTTGGGGGCGCATGATGTTTAAACGAGACGATTATTAACGGAAGACCATTAAAAAGCACAAAATCCCTGTAAGGGCCACGGCGTAAGATAGCCTACTTTACTTGGTCGTAAACACAGTCTTTGCTGAATGACACGAAAAGGATGAGAAAAAGTTAATAGCCTACAAGGATATTTTTTCCAAAACCGTCCATGCTCGCCCTGTGTACTGCAGTCATCGCGTTAGCATATTGTGTTTGCCCAAAAAAAAACATTTGATATCCAAGTCTTGGTATATTCGGCAAGGCCGTAATTAGCCATTCAGATTTTTTAAATGTAGCAATAAAGTAATATTAAAAAAATAAAATAGGCTTAACAATTTGTAATTTTTACAAATATTTATTCGTGAGCTTAACTCAAGATCCTCTGGATGGCATTTATATGCCATATGACTATAAATGTTCAATCAACTGTATGTTGTCACGTGCGATGTTTGCCTGTACTCTGTGGGCAGGCAGCGCTGCCGCGTCCGGGACGTTAATGAGTCGCGGGGGGCAAGGTGAGGCCGGAGATCAAGGCTACCAACGGGCCGCAGCCTCCCTAAACACCCAGGCCCGTGGCAGGGATTAGTGCTTCCCCCGAGCGCTGACCTTGGGCTTTAATTTACCCCGGTGGATGTGACCCACCCCCTGTCATAACAAGAGATTACGGCGTCTGACGAGATCATAAGCATATGACGGTACGAGGCTGCATGCATGGGCCTTCATATTTCCTCGTGGTTCAGGGGTGAAGAGGTGTAAAACTGTCACTCAGCAGTCAACAGTCGACAGATAAACAGCTGGCTTGCCTTTGCAATAACCTGCATGCATCTGATATGATAGTGCAAAACCTGCCATATAGCCACATGGATGTCAGATGTCAGCTGTAAGCCTGTTAAACAATATGAAGCAGAAACACTTAAAAAAAATTTATGCGTATGGCTAGGGACTTATTTTGAAATCATTTTGACGTCTTAATAAAGGCCTATATAAAGTCAGGTTTATTTACCAGGACTAGTCAGAATGAATACATAATCCGTAAATAATAAATAAATGTAACAAAAGTCTAACAGCAAAACATTTAGAAAAAATAAAATAAATTATTGGCGCTGACAGTCTGTTTCAACAGTGGATAAATATGATTTTACTTTTAATGCACAATGACTTACTCTGTGTTATGGAATGGAAGTTACTTCTGCACAACTATAAATAAATTAGCAGCAGATTTTACATAAAGCAGCAAAACAAAGTGAAGAAACCATGTAAAGGAAGTGATAGGTCTACTACACGATCATAATTTGACGTAGCCTATAATTTGGTTTTCTAAGAAGTAAAATAGATAGCGAGGCCGGCTTCAAGGCTTAAATTGCACTCATTTGTCGTGTGGTTATGCTGTTTAAAATGAAATTAATAATAATAATAATAATAATAATAATAATAATAATAATAATAATAATAATGAAACAAAGCTTAACACAAGCTTTAATATGAAACAAAACAAAACAAAACAATAACTTGGTATCGGTACTATAATGAAATATACACCTGTTTTATTATTTAGAATGTCCTTAATTTGGTCCCATATTGATTTCAGCTTCGGTCCTCTGGTATTTACATGCTGAAAGAACCGGTACCGGTTAACGTGTTTAGGAGTATTTCTCGCCATTCAACAGGCGGGGGATCGATGAGTCTCTAAAGCAACACATGTCAGCATCAATTGCTCACTTGAGCTGTCACTCCTGAAATGACTCCTCCCGTAAGACAGACGAGGAACAGCCGCGTGCTCCCACATTGCACAGTTTTTGGCGTCTTCAAACTAAAACAAAACAAAAAAGAATACGATTAATAGTCCTACTGTTGAGTAAAATCTTTTTGGTGAGGGGTTTAGATTCGACGTCTTAAGGTCGGGCCTGCTCCAACTGTTGGTGCTGACTCCTTATAGCAAAACGGCTGACGTGCACGGGAATTGGCACCACGATTTTGGGGTTTCTGGACGGTTCGCCTGTTTTGTTATTGACGTTTCCAGCCTTGACTCGTTTCCATTTGGCGCGCCGGTTCTGGAACCAGATCTTGACCTGCACCTCACTCAGTTTCAGAGCGTGTGCGATCTGCGAGCGTTCCGTCAGAGACAGGTATTTCTTACAGTGAAACTCTTTCTCCAGTTCCAAAAGCTGCTCGCTTGTGAAGGCTGTCCGCCGCCGTCGATTCTTGCCAGTGGAAGTGGTGCTTCCTCCGCCGCCGGAGCCGTGCACGCCCTCGTCCAGGCTTCCGTTCGCCTCCCCGTCCTCTTTCTGGCACAGTGAGCCGCCGGTCATGTTGTCGTCGGAGCTGTAGTCCAGGTCACTGTCCATGGAGTAGCTTTCGTCCTTCCTGTTGCATTCGTCATCCTTGGCGTCCTCTTTGCCGTGAGCGCGACCTGAGGACGAAATGGAACGCTCAAATGAATTGGTTTTTAATTCGACACCGTGCTGTCGAAGGCCTGTTTTTGGTCTGTATTTGGATCCGTGTGTTCAGGCAATGCATCTCCGAATTGGAGAAATTGTCGCTAAAGCAGAGCAAGTTCCATGCTTCCATGTGCAATTACTCGCAAGGAGTACACTTCTTAATGTCCACCGGTAAACAGTATAGGCCTACATTAATATAGTATAGTAGTATAGTATAGGCCTACATTAATTTATCTGGCATTCAGAAGAGTCAATGCCCTATGTCCTAAGAGACACACTGCTCGACTGAAAGTGACACATTTAGTTTATTAACACGTTTAGTGATCCCAAAAACCTAACGCGGCGTTATACGAACACCCGCATTTATATGGTTCGGGTGATGGTAAAGTTAATTTTTAAACCACATAGGCCTACTGAAAAGTCTAACATGAACTTCGCGAACAAATGTTTTACAGGCTATTTCTTTGTTTAAACTATAGACAATTACAAATTATTTGTTTAATTAAATAAAAAACTGGATTTAACTTTTGTTATATTTATATATCTGCCATAACGTACACATGTCGTAAGACAAAACAGGCCAACTACCTGTTGCTGATTGTATCGACTCCGCCTCGTGGAAAGCTTGATGCGGTGCGGAGTCCTTCCCGTGAAAACCCTTTCCGTCGTCCGTTGCTTCCAAGCGAACGTCCTGAGTTTTATCAAAGACAGCGTGCAGGGACTGCGAGCCGAACTTTCGCGCCGCGTCCTGGTGTGGCGCGGAGGAGAACCCTCCGGGCAGTGATGCCATAAGAGTGGAGGTGAGCGCCATGCCCTGTGCCAGACTGGAGCAGAAGCTGTTCTGCAGGCTAGGGATCTGGTGGTGCGGGTGCGCGGCCCCCGGAAGAGCTTGCTGGAGCGTGGACTGCGAAAGAGCCGGTGGCGGCGGGGGCGGCGGGAGCACCATCGACCTATAGGGCATGAACATGGGGTAGCCGGTGTAGACGAAGTGTCCCGGGCTTGGCTGTGGGGGTCCCCCGATCAGCGAGTCGATGCTGAAGGCGGTGGTGCTTCCGACTGGCCGCTGCATCACCATGAAGGAGGAACTAAACGCTGCACTCATATGAACCGATTTTCGCTTATTAGCGTCGGGAAAGAAATTGTTCTGGAGTGATGGCCACTCGAAATTGACGTGTTTCTATATAGTCGCAACAATTTCAGATGGTCTGTTCAACACACACTGTCAGCTTCCAGATATTAAATATGATAATTCCATCAAGTTATTAGAGTGACGACAACTGATGCCAGAACGAAAACTCCCCGTTTTTTCCCCCCGAAATTCAAGTCGACGCCAGAGATCCTAGTTGGTTTTCGTCGCCTAAAGTGGCGCGCAGTGCGCACTGGATGAACCGAGATCCTCTCACCACCACCGTATTACCCCACCGCTTTGTCTTGACAAGAGCTCACTTTCAACTTCACGTGACCTAAACTCGAAACGTCTTCTGTTGTCAGCCGCGGAGAGAGAGAGAGCGAGAGAGGAGGCATCCACTGCTCACAACATACAGATGTTTTGGCAATGAATTTAAATTCCGCTCCCTCCGTTTAATCGCCCGTAGTTCCGTGCAAGGACCGCCTCTTCATCGCGCACTCGTACCTCATTGGTCGCTGCAAGGCTGTTGCTCTATGCCTTTTAGTCTCATGGATGCATGCCAATTACACAAATTGGAACCACGGGCCATTTAGGAATGTGAAAACACATAATTGTAATAATAAGATATGTATTCTGTAAATAATAAGTATGCTCATTCTCCCATGTCTGTTTGTCCTGATTGCTCTGTCTGTCAAAAAAAATCGAATAGCCTTTATTTCAGAATATAAATATTAGGCCATATAATTTAGGAAACATCAGTTTACATTCATCTGAGGAAGCTGCTCTGTGAAAAGTACACAGTACATGTCCATTTGCTGCAGATTAGCTATGGGCTACTCTGCTATGGGGTTGAAAGACAGATGTACAGTTTGGTTTGTAAAGGAATATAAATGGGTAACTAACATCCATCCATTTTAGAATAGATTTTCACAAACTAGAGAGAATAAACAATGATTGGGCCCTCCATGAACCCCGCAATTATCACTTAAGATATTACAACATGTGTCCAGTTTTGGTAAAAGTGCATCAAGCACTATTAGGCACATCATGTCGTTCTGTTCCAATATGTGTTGTCTTTGAAAATGTGACACCTGCCACTTATGCATGTAGCCTCCTGTGAGTTAGTCGAAAATTATTATTCAGAATTAATCATTAGCAGGACAAGCAAGGCTACAGCAAGCAGAAGCATATACTGTAGATGAAAAAGTCTGTAAACATTGTTTAGATTTTTTTCCGAGATTCTGTTCATGAAATAATATTATTTAACTGTTTTCCCAAACGGGTAGGGCTACGCTCCATATATTGAAAATGTCACTGAATATTACATCTTTTCTTTCTATAGGTTTGTGCTCTCTGTTTCACTAATCTTACAAAACTGCCCTTCCAGAAGGTTTTATATCATATAGGAACATAACTTATGCTTTATAGCTCTGACGGGAAATGTCAATGTTTTAAATGTCAGAAACATTTTCTTCTTTGCTCTGTCACAAATGTTGAATTTCAATGCATCAAAACAGAACAACCTGATGCCACAAGAAAGCTTTTTCTTATTACGTTTTACTCAAAGGCAGATATTTTACACTGGTTTAAAACCACTCATTCGCTTATTTGCTGTTTTGTTCTCTGTCCTCAAAATGTTATTGCTTTGTATATTTAAGATGTCACGTGCATCAAAAATAAATGTGCAAGTGGTTGTAAATTCTTCAAAAATAGTTGAAAAGTTTTAATTCAGGCTGTGAACCCCTTACTGGTCCGTGCTTTGATGGCTAATGGAATCATATTAACCACATATCACCAAGAATGTTATTGATAGTGTTTTCACTAATTCATACAAGCTTATGAATTAGTGAATTCACATTAAATGTTGGTATATACATAACAAATATATGAAAATAATTAAAAATATAAACTCCACCCTTTTCAACAAACAGGGAGACATTATTTAAATCGTACAACACTGTCCCCTTGCACCGCTGCCACTCCTTATCTCCTCAGGGTCACTTAGACACGATCTCATTAAAGGCAGGCCTGATCTGCAACTGCAATGCAGACATTAAATAGCAGTATTTTTCAATTAGGGCTGACAAATTCAATCAAAATTCCATAGATTAGGATGAAATGAGGCATGGGTCATTTACAAGGGAGTTTAATTGCACGGCCATTAGACAAATAGTACAGCGCTCTCTGTCTCATTATCAATCATGCGAATGCATCAATAGTAAAAGGTTGTAAGGGGAGGGGGTACACGTTCGCGTGTGCAGCGCGCGCACGCAGTCATCACACCGCATTGCCGCTGCCGCTGCAGAGCGGCTAATAAATACCCTCTTTTGTACTTATAAATTATCCAGTTTAATTAACAACATGGATTATGATTGGACTATGATTTAATTAAACCTTCCCCGCATGCAAGCCTGCACGATCATTCATTATGGGGCCGGGCGGTATGGTGGGGGCCTGTGTGTGTGTGTGTGTGTGTGTGTGTGTGTGTGGGTGTGTGTGTGGGTGTCTGCGTGTGTCGGGAGAGGGGGGGGGGGGGGGGGTGTTA
>JAODUG010000012.1:900578-920063 GCA_027564795.1 Aphredoderus sayanus
GTGTGTGTGTGTGTGTGTGTGTGTGTGTGTGTGTGTGTGTGTGTGTGTGTGTGTGTGTGTGTGTGTGTGTGTAGATGATTTTAGAACTAGAGATCGACTGTCTGAAGGAGTTGGAGGTCCAGGGGTTGACTTTTAAGGGGAACTTCAGTGTCAGGGGTTTAATAGAGGAATTAAGAGAGAAGACAGATGTCAATGCAGATGTCTTGCAGACCGCAGTCAATCTTCGACAAAGTGGTACAACAACACGCTTATGCACGCACGCATACACACACACACACACTAATTAAAATATTAAACTAATTAAAAATGATACTTGATTGTATGCATGTGTAATACTGCTATTATGTGCAATAGGACATTGTTCAGAATTTGATGTGCCTCAGAATATGGTGTCTCTAATACACTGATCACAGCTAGTATATTTAATTGCTCTTAGTGTATTAGAACAATGTTATTGTTATAAAAAAAACAGAATATGGTGTTCAGATAAGCATAGCCCAGAGTTTCCCAACCATGATCCTGTAGACTCCCTGCCCTGCATGTTTTAGATGTCTCCCCATACTCCCAACACACCCATTTCAAATTAAGGGGTCTTCCAGAACCAGGATTGAGAAATAATGGCATAGCAAATGAAATATTTAGCAGACATAATCTCTTACCCAGGGTTACTGACAGCTGTGGTAGCCAACCAGTGGGTAGATGACTGCGCCAATGGAGCCAGTTCGGCCCGCCTTCTGTCTCTGCTCAGTCTCCACTTCGATAAGGTCTTCCTGTCCTGCCGTTTGGGTCACAGAGTTCCTGAGCCAGCTATGTTCATGTCTGCACTGCAGTGCCTAGGAGTCACACCGCAACAGGTATAAAGATATCACACACACACAAACACAAGGTTATGTCAACACACAATCATGGCCACGGGACAGCAGAACTATACAGTACAAACAGTGTAGTTTAGCTGGTGCTGACAGCAGTTTAGATCTTTTGCTCCTTCATATTGACCTGTTCACTTTAGGATGTATGTGGATATAGAAGGAAGTGGCATTTCCCCCTTTTTCATTCTCTCTCTGTGACTTGCCTTATATCTTGTTTTAGGCTGTGTGGCTGGATGTGGATGAGGAGAGTGTAATTGCCGCTGAAGCAGAAGGCATGAAGGGCATCTTGGTCAAAAACATGTCTGATGGTCTCAGTGAGCTGGCTTGCTTCACGGGAGAGCATGTAAGGCTCAACAAGCATGACAGTCTTGTGATGTGTTACCTTAACCCAGGGAATTTAACATACGACTTATAGTGGGAACCTGTAGATGATATTGAACTTATGTTCAACCCTCTGTCTATAGCTTACTACTTAGAACAATACAGCAAGTCCACAACTTAACCCAGCTGAAGTTCCAGATAAAAATGATATTTTGGCTATGAAATGCATTCCCCCCAGGTATGTATTCTGTTACCTGGAATCGCAAGCCCTCCTTTTGAAAAACAAGTCTGTACCAGTAGTTCCACCCGGCGTGTGACACCAATAAAAAAGTTAATCAGTACACATCACTATTATTTACATTCCAACATCAGCGTGTAGGAAATGACACTAGATTAGAGGTCATTATGAAATTGTGGAAATTTAGACTGATAAATGTTTTCATTTCTGTATTCCAGGCATACCCGAAAATCCTTCCATTGTGTTGCAGACCCACTGAGGTGTCGCATGGATATGTCAACATCAAGGCAAAGATAAACACACAACTGGTCAAAACTGTAGACTGAATTGCCATTGTCCAGTGAAAGTCAGTGGGTAGCATTATTACACACTTTACAGTCCCATATGTTATAGGCTTCCAGTGTTGCTTGTTTCAATAGCTAGACAAAACATACACTAACCCAGGAAAAAGGGGAAGAAAAACATTCTACATTCAAACAAGATAAGATAATAATATGATCATTGTGCTATAGAGATAACTCCAATGAATGTAGGTTATAAATGAAAAATAATGCCATATGTCACATTCTTGCTGCATTGAGCCCATGAAGCTACAAAGCCTGGTCGTACCTGTGCAATGACAGCAGTAACAAACCGACCTCTCCATTCCAGCCGGGGGTCAGGACCCACTACGTTGAAATGGGTACAGGGCCACCTGTGCTGTTGTGCCATGGATTTCCCGAGAGCTGGTTCTCCTGGAGATATCAGGTACACAGGCACAATAAATGGTTAGACTTTAGTACTTTGCAGCACCTGTTTTTATTGCTTTAACGCTCTCACCTAGATACCGGCCTTGGCGATAGCGGGGTTCAGGGTGCTGGCGCTGGACATGAAAGGTTACGGGGGGTCCACGGCCCCTCAAGGTAGGAACCACAGTGAACCATGTTCTCATTTTTCGGATGTGTTGTCGGACCCTAGGCTCATCCGAGCAATCAACCACCTGGCCTCAGTGACCAACTGCAGTTCACGATTAGCCGACTACAAGTGAGAGCAGTTCAAGAAAATAGAAGGGAAAAACTCAAGCTAGATACTTTTCAGAGAGGGAAAGGAAAGGCTCAATCCTATTGGCCGATAAGTCCCCCGATGATGCCAATGATGTGCTCAGTTTGCTTGCACACTTGACTTAACTTGAAAGATATGTTTCATTTTGACAGACATAGAAGAATATGCTATCGAACAGCTCTGCCAGGTATGAGTCTCACACATAAATGTTTGTATTCATCGTGTACACGTTCGCACAGGTACAAGGACACGCAAACATACTATAACGCATTATGTCATGTCTGTTTCAGGACCTAATCACCTTTCTGGACAAAATGGTGTGTGTTTAACAGTACAGATGGTTTTTGTTATGTTTATTTTCCTGCTTGTTTATAGATTTGTTTATCTGTTGCGGCTGCTGGTCTGATACTTGCCATCTGTTTAGCTGCTGTTTAGAACAGTTCCTAAATACACTGGAATGGGGTTTTAGCATCATTCTTAGTGTTCCGTCCCAACCCGGCTCTGAGGCTGGAACATAATGAGTGAGAGGCCACACGTGTGAAGAAATATATGGTTTAATGTTAAATTAACATAATACAACAGAAACCAACAATGATTGAAACAAAAAGATGAACTGCCAGGAAGAAGAGAGCCATAAATGTGTTTCCCATACTCTTATAAAGGCGGCACAGCTGAGGCCAATTACCAAGCTCCCCCCTCAGCTGTCCACATGGTCACAGTTAACTAAAGAGGAACACAAACATTCTGTTTGTTTTATCAGATATCTCCACTTTTCGTTCTTTAGTTCAATTCAAAGTGGCTGATGAAAGAGTGTGTTTCTCTATTTCCCCTATGTATGTCTGTCTGTCTCCAGCAAATCCCACAGGTGACTCTAGTGGGCCATGATTGGGGTGGTGCACTGGTTTGGGCTATGGCCAGGTATCACCCAGAGAGAGTCAGGTTAGGAAACACCCGCACACTCTAAACCCATGTATGGAGGCGCGCACACACACACACACACACAAATAAACCCATGTATGCAAACACAAACATGTAAAGCCATGTATGCAAACACACACACAGTTAAACCCATGTATCCAAACACACACACAGACATTACATGCACATACACATACTGTATAAATATAAACCCCATTTCCCCATTTGTAAGTGTCACAATAGTTACATTCTGCGTATTTCCACTGAACTGTGTGTGTGTGTGTGTGTACAGGGCAGTGGCATCGCTAAACACCCCTTTGTTTCCTGTGAACCCCTCTGTGAACCCCATGGAGCGGTTGAAGGCTGTCCCCATATTTGACTACCAACTATACTTTCAAGAACCCGTAAGTGTGTATACACAGCTACACACACACAAACACACATTCTTGTGTGTTCACTGGAGAGGTCTAACGGGCAAGTGACATTTTGTTTTTTTTATTCTCTGACTGTTTGTGGCCGCAGGGTGTAGCAGAGGCAGAGCTGGAGAAAGACTTGGAGAGGACATTTAAATTGTTCTTTTATGGCTCAGGAGATACTGTGAGGAAAACCACACACACACACACACACACACACACATTACATTTGCTGAATATAAATACTGTTGTTCTAGCAAGGACCCAAGTCTAAAGAAAAATCCATTTTACCGAATCAGAAATATTTGACAGCCTAAAACAATAAACGTGGTGGAGGCAGATTGCATTTAAATAGGTCTACGATTCGAAAGCTGGAGGGGGGAGAGGGGCGGCAGTGTTGCAGTGTCAGCAAAAAAACAACATTGCGCTGTGCAAGTTAGTTGTAGCTAAATGTACCCCAACTTCTGGATTGCTGTAACACCACCAATCACAGTGGCTTCAGCAGAGACACGTTTTTCTAAATTAAAACTAAGGTCGACCATGTCTCAAGAACGCCTCGGTGGTCTGTCTGAAATTAGTATTAACCACAAAGTTGCCCTCTATATTCCATATGGTGGTGTGATTGATGACGAGGAAGGCCAGTAAGGTTACGTTGCAAGTGGAAAAGTCCAGGTCCTAAATGCATGACATCTTGTCTTGGGTGCCAGGGGCAAACCCACCAAATGTGCCAAGACCGTTACTGACAGTACACAACCAGATAATACACGAATAACACCCGATTCTACTGTGCTTATTGCAGCAGCCATAACAGTGTGTGTGTGTGTGTTTGATTGTTCTCAGGCAAATCAGCCTACCCTCACCACTGCTGGGGTCCGTGCAAGAGGTAGGTCAGGCGGTTAACCCCAGTGCCAACACTGCCAGGATCAGGATGTCAATGGCTGGAGGCCTGATAAGCTTGGTTCTATGGACTTTTCCTTTAAAAGAAAACGGAAAGGACAACTTGACCTGACTTGACACCGGTCTATGCTGTGTTGCAGGAGGCCTGTTTGTAGGTTTACCTCAAGAGATTCCCAGGAGCTCCATATTGTCTGAGGAGGCCTTGCAGTACTACGTGAGCCAGTACGAAGAGAGAGGCTTCAGGTACACGAATGTGAAATGTTTCTCTTGTCCTGTGTTCACTCAGTAAATCAATTCACTGAATAACTAAATCCACACTGTTTGTCATGTAGAGGACCCTTGAACTGGTACCGCAACATTGAGAGGAACTGGAAGTGGATGTGTTCTCGTCCACGAGGAAAGGTTTGGCACGTCGCTCGCAGGGAAATAATTCTTCAAATTTAACAAACTACTTATTGTATACACAATAAACAGTATATACAATAACTGTATTGTACAGTTAATAAATACTAAAAATACTACCAGGCTGTCTTATGTATCCTCTAGATGTACATGCATTCATACATAACAGCCTACCAACATGTGCATGTGTTTACTTGTTAGCTGATGATGCCAGCTCTCATGGTGACGGCTGGAAAAGACCCTGTACTTTCAGCACACATGACAAAGGGAATGGAAGATATAGTGAGTACACACAGACATACACAGCTTGCAAAACGTTTGGTGTAAATATAAACACACTTCACTTTAACGTGTGCACGCTATTATTTTAAATGCTTCCTGTGTGAACGTTAGCTATGGGTGAGAACTCGACAGCGCAAGGCAAGCACAACTTCCCCTTTTCCTGCCATGCTGGAACTAGTCTTCAGGAGACGTCTAGCCTTAATGGCACCGGGGATTATATCTTACGCCGAGTGTCAAGTGTCAAGTTGATTTATGTAGCCCTTTATCACATTTTTGTCCAAAAGGGCTGTACAAGCTCAAATTTCACATGGAAACAAAAAACATTCCCTTAATCTGCATCCTCCCCCCGGAAAGAGGTCAAGGCGTGTCAAGGAAAAGAGGTCAAGGAGTGTCCTCACCTTGACTTGTGTTGTCTCTTGTCTCAGATACCAGGCCTGGCCCGGGGTCACATCGAGGAGAGTGGACACTGGACCCAAATGGAGAAGTATGCCTGTGTGTGTGTGTGTGTGTCGGTGTGAGTTCCTTCCAGGCTAGTGCAGTACAGAACAGTACGTGTGTTTGTGTGTGTTTTAGGCCGTCTGAGGTCAACCGCCTGCTGATATCATGGCTTCAAGACTTGTCTTGTGCACCAACGTCCAAACTGTGATGGAAGGATGGAGAGAAAATGCAAAAGAGTATTCTGTGCACTCGGTTTAAAAATGCTTTAATGAAGTGCTATTGTTAATCTTCTGTCATGATACAGTAAGCATGCTTATTCAAATTGGGAAATATTGTATTCTAACAAAGCATTATTTTCCCCTCAAAATAGCTTCAAGCCCAAATGTTTCATGACTGTCTTGTGTAATGAGCACTGTTTCAATACATATACATACTTTATGATTAAATCGAATGGCCAACTAAAAATGTGTAAGGGCAATATTACATTGACTCTAGTGGGCCATGATTGGGATGGTGCACTGGTTTGGGCTATGGTTGTGATACATTGTGGTGAAATTATCTTTCACCTGAAATAGATTATCAAATGACAACATTAACAAGATATGTTCTACAGAAATGTTCCATTACGATAATGGTGACTGTATTTATAAGAGTGATATAAAAGACACTAAATGAAGGCTACAAAATGGGGTAACCTATTACTAATAGGCTACTACTGTAGCTAACAGTGGAACTATATCCCTCTATTATCATCATCACACAGGCATCTATTGTCATAACTTTTAATTCAGAAGGTCCATATCCAACATTTACACAAAGAAAAAGAAAAAAACTCAGAAGCTTCAAATACATTTCTTACTACTGTAACCAGACCACAACCAGATCATAGGCCTTACACTACTGCCCTCTTGTGGTCATGCCAGAAAATACAGTATTTCCAGTGGGTTCTGTCATAAGTGAATTGCATACTGCTGCTTAGGTACAGAATTACAATTTGTTATCTCTAAAAAGCTTCTTCCACGCCGGCATGATATGTTTGTAGATCCTCTCTATCTGTAACACAGACAGACCTGCTTATGACTACATATAATGCTTTTTCCAAGACCAAAGAAACAAATGCAATAAAACATGATTCTGGTGTTTGGCTACAGTTACCTGTTCAGATTTCTTGACTCCATATCTGAAGAGTGTTGCCTGGTGTTCACTGTTGTGGAACAAGATGTCAAAGGTGACATCCCGGCCCATCATCTCATCTATGGCCGGCTTCACTTCGGAGTGGAAGTCCTTGGCTGGGTGTGACCCATCTAACATGTTGTTGACCTGAACATTAAAGGGACAACTGTGGTTTTGCTACTTGGCTTTTAATCTTTCATCAGCTGTTTGTTTGTGTGTTACCTTGTACTTTTTCCCAACAAAGTCCACAGGATCCAGTTTGATGTGTGACCTCATAGCTCTACCGAACAGCACAAGCTGCGAGTCAGAATCTGACACCCACACACATTTACAAAGACAAATAGCAGTTACACTGAGTGCATGCAGTAACACAGAACTACAGGTTGTGACTTGGCTGTCAGTTCAGCTCGCAGTCAGCCAGTGGGGAATAGGTGAAACCAAACCAGACCATGGTTGGCCTATAAATACACATGAAGCTGGCCTTGTGGACACATACCTCTACATGTGAGGTGAGCCACATAAGGAACTCCATCCCTCTCTCCGTAGTAAACGCCAAAGAGGGAGAAGTATTCATTCCGAGGATATTCCAGTATATCTCCAGGGTACAATTCTGGACGAGACGTTTTCTACAAATCAAACATTGATATTGAGATATATATTTTTTTTTAATCACATATTGGTAATTATTACCACATTAAGTAATAGATGATGTTAATACATAAGATAATACTATTGATTAAATATTTCCATACAAATATTACCTAACAATGTTTAATTTTATTGTTATTTGCGAACATTTAAGAGATATTAAATGTTTATTAGAAGCAAAAATTAAATAAATATATATGTAGATTACTTACCTGGCCCATGGATTTGGTTATCTTGTGTCTTTGAAGTGAAATGATAAGTTTACACCATACACAGAGACACATACACACTGCTTTACATATGGGGTGTGTTGAGGAGATACACTACACTGCAGTCACAGTAGACTGACTTTTGTCTTGATACATAGGACATAGTACAACATAATATAATACATTCTCCTTGTTATTTTCTTTAAAAAAAAATTTTTATCGGAGTAGCAGGCTTTTGAGGTTGTGTGTAAAACATGTTTGTATCATGTCAAAATAACATTTTGCAGTTTTTTGTGGAGAAGAAAAAAATCATATGGTGGACATGACTGATTTTGCCTGGGTGTGTGAAGCAGGTGTTTCCTTAGCTAAAAAGGAGAAGTAGATTTTTTTATAGAGAGGGGTTCATTAGCAGGACAAACTTAGATCAAACATATTTTATTAAAACTATGAAGGCACTGTGGACACAAAGAGCGTGAGGTCACAACTGCCCAAATCAAATAAAACTCTGAATAGCTCAGCCTGGAAATGTGTTTGTTGCCTTCCAACACAGATACAAAGTGTTGGAACAGCAACACAAAACATGTGAAAAGTACTGAAAAGCTTAATGTAAATTAGGCCCAAGACCAGCTGTCCTAATATTGCCCTAATTAGCCCTAATATTGTTCAATTAAGAATGGTTGAATTCTGAAATATTCTTCTCAAATACAACACAAACCAAAATTCTCAATAAGTGTATCTAGGCTAACAGTCGTGCATAGCAACAATTATTTTAAAATCTAGGCATGTTCATTTTTTTTAAATTGTTCCAAAGGTGACTTCATAATTAAATTAAATACAGTTTTCAAACTGAATCAAACATCTAACAAAACATACCCTATCTGGCCCCACTAAGAATCAGGTTACATTCACTTTCTCTCTGTGTTAAATGAGCGAGATTCGAGCCAATGTTATTGCAAACAGAAAATGGTACTGAGAAGCACAGTGACTGGACAACATTCCAGTGACAAGTTATTCACAATAAAGCCCACATTGGAAAATAAAGACAATATTATGCACATCGGAATTAGGTTAGGTGGAAAATTAACACAAAAAAAAGTATGAGTGTTTATGGATTTACATTGTTAATATCATGTCACTATTTGGTTTAAATAAGGAATTTTAGATTAAGTTCCTTCTATGGGCAAAATATTGTCTCCCCCTGGTGGCGAGGTTGTTCATTAAACTACTCTCCCATGGAGGAACATTTTCCTTTGCTCATAATGCTATCCTGTATTACAAGAGGCTGTTAGAGTATATGACCACCTGTAGTTATATCATACTGCCTTCACATGAGCCTTGAGAAAGACTTTGCCGCTTGTGGCAGCAATATATATAATTATTATAAAACCAGTGCTTGGACATCATCGCCCTTCTTCCGCATAACAGCAAATCCTACTGTAATGTAACAGAGTTACGTATTCTAACAATTACAAAGATCTGTGCAATCAAAAAGAGGCATTTATTTTTCTTATTTTTGTTTTTTTGCCCCAGATCTACAAGAGAAAGTCTTGTTAGGATTTATATAGGCTTTTATATGCTCTATATAAAAAGTCCACACCTGTTGAAGTACAGTTTGATTGAATGGTCTGATATCATGGAAAATAAAACAGTTACCTGAACACATTTACAAAATATAGAACATCTGTTGAGAGAGAAAAAAAAAAAAAAAAACTTTATTCCAGCAGATTGGCATGTTAATAAAAATTTAAAATAACGTGTGCAGTGACAGACAGACACACACCTGATTACAAACTGACTATCGATTTCATTGATTAATTCTAATTTCAGAACTGCATTTTCCTCTCTCTCTCTCTCTCTCTCACACACACACACACACACACACACACACTTTAATGCCCGTCATTTGGGTCAGTGCATTTACTGCAGTCAATCACTCCGTGGCCACTAAGGCACCTGAGTTTAGCCCCGCCCATCAAAGACTAAAGGGTCACCAGTGTATCAAACACATACACACACCATCACACATATAGATGCCTACATCCACCCCACAGTGCTGCTACATCGCACAGTCTTCTGTAACTAGCATCTATTGTGTGATCCATAGGCGCGACGATGTGTGCTACATGTTACCATAATGCATTTCACACACACTAGTGGTAAATAGTGGTCCAATCCCCTTTCCTCCACAACCTCCCTTGCGGTTAAAAGGAGTGGCTAAGAAACGCACTCCTCACTACTCCTCCTCCCATGCCTTAACCCCCCCCCAAACACAAACTACTAGTACTGTAGTGGGCAGTTGTGTTTTAAAGCCTAAACCGTGAGATAGGGCAAACGGGTTGGAGCCCCGGGGGTGCGGTATTTAGGAGTGTACCTTTAATAATAAAATTACAAAATTTAAACAACAACTTAGGAACCCTGATGTACGTTCATCCCAAACCACGCCCCCGGACACAGCTCACGCCTCCCCCTGCGCCTCCGCCTCGCCCTGGCCCCCGGCCGGGGCCTGGCCCCACCCCCGGCCGTCGAGGGGCGCCCGCTTGTCCCACCCGTCCGCGTTGAGCCCGTGCTTGCGCTGGTGCCGCTTGTAGTTGTCCCAGTGGCCCGTGGTGTAGCCGCACTGCGCGCAGGCGTACGGCTTCTCCCCGGTGTGCCGCAGCATGTGCCGCTTCAGGTTCATGCTCTGGTTGCAGGAGTAGCCGCACACGGAGCAGTGGAAGGGCTTGGCGCCCGAGTGGATGCGCTCGTGCCGCCGCAGGTTGGCCAGGTTGCCGCAGGCGTAGCTGCACGACGGGCACTGGTAGGGCTTCTCGCCCGTGTGCACGCGCAGGTGCCGCTTCAGGTTGTCCAGGTGCGCCGAGGCGTACGGGCAGTGGGGGCAGCGGTGGCACCGGTGGGGCTTGTCGGCCGCGTGGGTGCGGGCGTGGCGCGCCAGGTGGTTGGGGTAGTGCGACAGGAAGGGGCAGTGGGGGCAGGGGTGCAGCTTGGCCGCCGGGCCTCCGCGCCGACGCCGGCCGGCCGACGGCGCCGCCGGCGGCGGGGGGAGCTCCGGGCTACACGGGGCCCCGCCCGGCTCTTTGGCCAGCAGCTCAAGGGAGCAGCGGCGACACACCTGGACAAATGACAACGCCTTACTGGTTATTTGTCTTGTTACTCGTCTTGCTGTGATGGAGACCACCAGGCCCAAACATTAGCCGGGGCTCCCACCCCCAGTAATCTCAAAGTCCCTGACTTTCCCTCACTTTCACCCACTAAGAATCTGGATTTCCATTACCTATACTGAATTGACAAACAGGACACCAGAACGATGGCTGTGTGAAAGCGACATCTATCATGGAGACGATAAACTGAAAATGGTCCACCGATTAATCATTTATCGGTATGATCGTTATCGGCAGCACTTGGGTCCAATCGTAGGCCTTGTGACTGGTAGACACCAGAGGAAACTGGTGAAATTGATCAACTTTGTAGGAAATCTGTGTGTGCGAGCTACTTTCTTCACTTTTGGGTGATTGATATTGGAACTCATTAACATGAAGGCTGACTGTGGCTGCTTGACCCTCACAGCTGTGTCAGGAACTGACCAACAAATAAATAGATGAAAATGGATCTATGTGTCACACTAAGCACCAGCTTCTCATACCAAAACAAATTCTGTTGTCTGCACACACAAATGGCAAAGAACAGAGGAGCTGGGATCACAACACACACACACACACACAGAGGAAGTGTGATGTTATTCTCTACCCAGGATGCAATTACTCCCATATCTTTACATATAAAATAGTTTGTTGCTACATTCATGTTTTAAATAGTAAAGCACCTTTAAGTTCTGATTTCCGACTCTTGTGATTCTGTAGGCTGCATTACCTAAACCACCCAGCAGATGGTGCCATCTTACACAAGTTCTCCCATCGTTGGTAATTGTAAAGGTCAAGCTACAACCGCCAAGGCCGACCTACCTGACTTCCGTCGCCCTCCCCATCCGCCTCCACCTTCAGCCCCTCCAGGTCGGCCTCCTCCAGGGTCAGGCCGCACAGCCTGCAGCACAGGGGGAAAAGGAGGTCGGGAAGGGGGGCCGAGGGCGAGCCCAGAGCCCCCAGGGTCTGGAGGTAGGCCGAGTCCTGGGAGACGCGCAGCGTCAGGTCTGACACCACCGCATCTGGGAGGGGGAGAGAGAGATTTAGAACACAATGGGTCACACAGGTGTTCTGAATTTAAAAGCCTCGTTAAACCTCTTCTAAAAAAGGACTGTGTGGGCGTGTACAGGTCCTGCTTGATTGACAGACAGCTTAAGAAATTATGGGGAACATGCAACAAAAAATAAAAAGCACATCTAACAAAATGACCGCTTCAGTATAGTGCCACTCCATTACATCAGCCGACACATAAAAACCACTTCCTCCTTTTCAAACCCTTTCAGTTTTGACTTGACGCTTCCCTAATTCTGCTGCTGCCCTTTGGTTCTAAAGCTAGACCACAGCAATATCTTTCAACGCTTCAGTCCTTCTAAGGTAATCTCCCCACAGACAAGACGTGAGCACCGCATGTAGAACTGAAATAACAGGTGTTCTAAATAACACGGGACATTTTTTAATGAGGATTTTAGCATCTTATCTACATAAATGCACATTTTAGGGATTTTTATCAACAATTATTGCTGTTATAATAATAATAATACCTTCATCCCCGTCGTTCTTTTTCCGCCTCGCTCTCCTCTTCTCCCGCCGCTGCGGCCTCTCTTTGGCGTGCATGCGCTGGTGCCTCCGCAGGTTGCCCAGGGAACTGCAGGCGTAGCTGCACTGGTGGCAGCGGTAGGGCTTCTCGCCGGTGTGCGTGCGAACGTGCCGCTGCAGGTTGACGCGCTGGGCTGAGGCGTAGGGGCAGGCGGGGCAGCGGTAGGGCTTCTGCCCGTCGTGGGTTCTCATGTGGCGCTTCAGGTGGTTGGAGTAGCGCGAGGTGAAAGGGCACAGCGTGCACGAGTACAGCCGGGGCGGGGCTGCCCCGCCGCCCCGCCGCTTCCTGTCGGCGCCGGCGGACAGGCGGTCGAGGGCCGGCTCCTCCTCCAGCGACAGGTTGAGGGCGACGGCATGCGGCTCCGACTGGAGACCCTCCTCGCATGCCAGGCAGTACAGCCCCGCCCCCAGGTCCAGCCCCGCCCCTTTTGACACAATCATTTCTTATGCAACTTGGTGGGGATTATATTAAGGGCAAAAGGCTAGCTAATTCTTCTGGTGATACATCTACGTACTGTACTTTTACAGATGTCTAATCACATGCAGACAGTGTTAACCCTCCCGCTGTCCTCTGGGTCAAAATGACACCTTTTGTGCCAGCAGAGGGCGCCAACCACAACACGGACATATGACTACCAGCACTAAGATGCTGCTAGTGAAGAACAGCAGGAGGGTTAAAAGGTATAGGAAGTCATTCTCGAGAACGCTTATTAAATTCAACCTTGAATCACAACGAAGACGCCTTTCAATGCTCCCTCAGAAACACATTTGAAACACATTGAGAAGGCTGGGATATTGTTGTTTTGTGTGATCTGCACCACTTTGTGTTCATATTAACAGAGCCTGGGCCAGATTATTTTATGGATTATTGACATTGTCATTTATTTTATTACACAGTGAACGGGGAGGAGATATTTGTTGGATTTGACCAAAAAAAGTGCATTCACTTACAACTATACCTTTAAAGTACATCGGTGTTTACCTAAATCTAAGCCTGCTCCTAATGCGGTGTCTCCCAAGAGCTGGCCACACCCTTTACAGGAAAGGAACGCTGGGAAGGTGGAGTCTGTCGTTGCCGAGGGATCCTCATCCACGCTCAGAGAGAAGACAGTCATGCCTACATGGACAAACACCTTATAATTAGCTAGAGTGGATAAGCACTCGATAAGCACATGTTCATATCCCTCAATAAGCATGAATCATGTTTCATTATCTCGTTGTCAAGTTGATTATGAAATACATTATATTAACTAAAATATAAAATAGTATAAATGATATTATATTAAACATTAGAATATTAACATGATTATTTCAAAAATGTTCTGATGACCCCACAAAAGCATATCGGGACCATTGGTTGGGGCCTTGCCCCTAGGGAGTCCTGGTATACAGCATATGACTGACCAGACTCTCTGTCCAGACCCATGATCTCAGAGTCTCCAAACTCCAGTTCTCCACTCAGCAGGAAGTCCTTCTCCAACACCAGGCAGCCTGGCTCACACACCATGGTGCCATCCTCCGACTCCACTGCACACACACAACATTTGAAAAATCCTTATTATTAATAATTACTAATAATTATGAATATTATTTTTCAAAATATATAAAATGGAAGTAATATAACATTGAAATCATTAGCAGTCTTAGCCAAATGAGCCAAAAACATTTTAAAAGATGTATTCTGAGTTGGTCGCATGATATTTGTTTGGAACAAAGTCAATGTGAATTTGTGGTTTTCCTTCTTCAGTATAAAGAAAGAAAAAGAACGTAGTATTTTGTGTACGCTGTGACTACACCACTTGTTTCAGTTCTGCTGGGATATTTGCTGATTCACATTCCATATGTAAAAACACTTTACAGGCAACAGGAGACCGTTGGAAAGTGATGGGTAGAGGTCAATCATATTTAAGCATTGGATCTGGAAAGGAAGGAGATATCAGGCAGGAGGAGGAATGTATCCACTTTCCTCCTCTGCCTGATGTCTGGGGTAGAGCCCCAGGGGGGGATTCTACCAGGGCAGGGGCAATAGTTTGGTTTCCGTTGGCAAAAACATTTGTGAAAGCCTTAGAGAGTCTAGTGGACTAGAGTGAGAAAAACACAGACGAAAAAGGTCAGAAATTGTGAAAAACCAGGGAGAGGAAGAACATGACAACCAAACAGCCAGAAGGTGAACTCACCCAACACAAACTAAGTCGACAATCAGATGAGGCGAGAAATGTGTACTGGAGTGTGTGCACGAGTGCAGTGTGTGTGCGTGCGTGCGGTGGGTCAGTCACATTAACACCAAGCCATGGAGAGGAAGCAGAGACAGGAAGTCAGAGGAGGAAAGAGAGGAAGTGTAGAAAGCAGCTGAGTCAGAACGTTCAGAATGAGAAAATGTGCACACTCACGTGTGTACACACACACACAGATTACAATGTTAACCTTTTCTTAAGATACATCTAGCTCAACCTTTTTAAGAGCAGAATTTGACTGAAGATGAACTTTTAGTGGTTGGTTGAGAAGTTACAGCAACTATAACAACGAAAAACACACCTCAACTCCACCTTCACCAAACTCAAAAAAGCGCCAGTGTTAAGAAAACGAGACAAATTGGTTCACCTATCCAGAAGTATCATGTTGAGTGCAGGTAACTCACATTTCACCGGTTGGGGATTGGACTGCTTTCGCCTGGGCATTTTCCTCTCTTTATGTTCCTTGTGGCCACAGATCTTCTGATTATAGCCACACGGCTGTCAGTCGGCAAGCTGAATCAATGTAGTCATCATCTTGTTCCTCTTCCTCCAAACGACAGAAATAGCAACGGTGTCATCGTCATGTTTGGGCCATAACAACCACCTTGGGCCAAGAAAAGTAACAAAAAACATGCATTATCATGTGGTCAATACATAAATATATCACGTTTAGCTGTCCAACAGGGATTAAAACACCCAATATCGAAAAACCGCGAAACTCACAATATTATCTAATCTTATCCAGGTAGTGGTTCATGCTTTGTTGTTGTTCCTCAGTAAATAGATATGTAGCCATTTTGGTACTTTAGCCTAGCCACGCCATCATTCACGTTAAAGCTGGTGTTTAAGAACTTACTTATCAAAATTACAAATAAATGTGTGTGTAAATATCGCCTGCTTGACCTACCGTTGGTATAGTCCCAAAAATATTTTCTAAAGCGTCGAAAATGCTAACTTTGTTTAAAGAGACATGGGTTGCCACTTGCCAAATGCACAGCTAAGGGTGCTCTAATGCTACCTTTACTCGGACACTTCCGGGATAGTGTCGTTGTGGAAGGTTTTCTGGGTTTTGTAGTCCTTTAACTTGTAAGACGCGAAAGATTGGTGCGTGTGTATATTTGCGTTCTATAGGCACACCCTTATTAACATCTACCCTACAGCATGTGATTTGTGCTAGCCAACTTGTCCACATGTAAACCCGTCATCAACTATATCAATATATGATGACAAATATATCAATGATGTATGAAGACCCACACACATTGCTAAGTGGTCTAAAAATAGATTTACACACCGGTCCACAAAAAAATACTATAATTACGCATTTCTTAACTAATCCAATAGAGGTCACTGTAATATATACAATAAAGATAAATTGATTGATCTAAAAGTTACTCATAAAAATCGTTTGTTTTATGTGATTATGTTTAATTTCAATTTACTTAAGTAATAGTACAATCAAAGCATTTTTTATGTTTTATTGTTGTAGGCTGAATGATGATGAACAACATCATGTTCATCATTGTAAAATATGACAGTGCAGTCGTTTTATTGCTGTTAACAAACTGATTTTATTTGAAATGTTAAAGTGGCATGGTTATTTCTATACTATATGGAGTTTCTATACCAAATATATTATTTACTAAATCTTTCAGTTTCCACAAACATATAACATTGTATAATACAATTAGTGTCCAATTTAAAAAGCCATACAAATCCGATGAACTAGAAGCATCATATGATTTCTCATCAGTAAAGGCGTGTTTGTGGCTGGTCAGTCAGTAGGCCTACTCTGATTGGCTGTTAGGACTCGTTCTGCTCTGCGACTTGGCCTCTTGCTGTGCCCTCCACGCGGCGAGAACCTCGTCATCCTCAGCCTCCGCTGCCGCCCGAGCTCGGATCCTCTGTCGGGTCTGGGCTATGAAAGCACTGATGTCGTCCTCCTCTTCCTCCCCTACCTGCGTCCTACCGGCTCTTCCCGTGTCGTAAGGGTGGAGGCCGAGCATTCTTTTCGCGGAGCCGCTCTCCGCTCCATCTTCGCTCTCTCCGTAGCACCTTCCCGCTCGGCTGTAGCTATGAGGTTTCGTGAATCCGTTTGGTGACAATTCGGCGTCTAGCTGCGATCGCACGCCCCTGTACAGGTGATTCGTACTCGATGTGACGCCGTACCCCTCCTCGTCCTTGCCCGGAGCCCGGACGCGGCTCGGGAAGTCGAATTCCGAGGCGGAGCCGTCAAGGTCGTCGTAGGGGTCCTCCACCACTGGACCCGTCCCAGGCCCGTCTGCGTCCAGCGAGGATGACGTTTTCTTGGGCGGAGGACGGACGCTCTTGAGCCAGTCGTCGATACTGGTGTTCTTGTCCTTCTCAAGGGCCGGGTTGAGGTTGAGGCATCCGGAGAGGCCGTAGCTTCTCTTTGGTTTCTCTGCTTTCTTGATGTTCTCCTTCAGAAACTCCTCCTCTTTCTTCTTCCTCTCCTCCTCCTCCTTTTCCTCGTCCTCCTTGGGCTTCTTCTTCTTGTAGAGCGTGCTTCGCTTGTTGTCCTCCAGGATCTTCTTCCGCTCGTAGGTGGCCATTTTGTCCCTCATCTCCGACTTCATCTCCTTGTCCATGGAGTCCAGTTTGCCCAGGTCCACCTGGTCCTGGAAGAGGCTGAAGAGGGGAACACTGGTGGTGGTGATTTTGGTCTTCCTAGAGGCCAGGCTGGAGCTCTCTCCGCTGAGGCCCGAGAGAACTGACTCCGCCCTGCCGGCCTCGCGCCCTAGCGGCAAAGTGCTGGAATACGGCGCTCCGCTCAAAAGGGACGTCTTGTCGTATTCCCCGGCCCGCCCGGACAGGACACTGGGGATCCCTGGCCCCCCGAAGCTCAGCACGGAGCCGGCCTGAGAGGGCGGAGGCAAGCTCATTTCGCTCTGTTTCTGCATGATCGTTTCCGAGACGACGTTGGCGATCCAGTTCTGGATGCTTGCCAGGTTGACCATGGGTTCACCGCCCGGGCCCTGGATGGTGGGCACTGGCAGAATGGGTGGCACAGGGGGAACGGGATGGGGGACGGACCTAGCTCCGCGGGGTTGCGACACGGAGGAAATGACCGACGACCTGCCGCTTAGCACGGAGACGTTGTCGTCACCGGCGACGCTGTGCGCGGCCGTGACCCCGGCGCCGGCCCAGAAGGCGGATAGCGGGATGGTGCCGGCGCTGACGGAGCTCTCCGTCTCCCAGCCGCACATGGACTGACTCTCCTCCAGGGTTTTCCGGGAGCGTTCCAGGAGCTCCTCGCGCCGCTGCCTCCGCTTGACCGTGGCCGAGTCCTCGCCGCGGCTGAGCTCCAGGACCTCCTCCTTGTTCTCCTCGCCCAGGCGCCTCTGCTGCTTCAGCTTCCAGGTCTGGTAGGCGGTGAGGTTGACGTCCTCCAAGGACGAGCTCCGGACCTCCGCCCCGCCGTCCCCGCTCTTCTCCCCGGCCACGCCGCTCCCGTCCCCCCCGGCGGCCGCCTCCCCGTCCTTCCGGTTCCAGCCAAACTGGATCCTCTTGACGCGCCAGCGCTCCAGGGGCGTGAGCTTCTCCCTGTTCCTCTGGCAGAAGGTGTACATTGAGCTGGTGTCGGACAGCAGGCTCTCCACGTCCTCGTCGATCTTCCTCCTGGCCCGCCCCCCCGGGTCCGAGCCGTCGACGCCCGCCACGCCCTCCTGGTCTTTCTCGCGGTAACGGGCGGCCGCCTGCTCCTCGATCTCCCGCAGCCGCTGGCGCCACAGGTCGGCGTAGCTGCCGGCGCCGCTGGAGGCGGACGCGGCGGTCGAGGGCGGCCGGCGGGCAATCCGCCGCCTGGCGCGCTCCGTCACGGCGCGCACCTCCCCGCTGGTGACGCTCTCCAGGTCGGCCCCCGCCTCCCCCCTCCTACCCTCCGTCCCCACCGACTCTCCGTCCTCCCCGTCGCTGTCCAGCTGAGCCTGCCACCACTCCTCGCTCTGGTACTTCTCGTTCCTCCGCTGCCACTCGCGGATCATCCCGTCCACGCCGTCCTCCTCGTCCTCCTCCTCCTCCTCCTCCTCCATCTCTCCCCCGGCCACTCCTTGGCTCCCGTTCCCGGGCAAGGAGAGCGGCGTCCCGCCAGGCGTTCCTTGTGTCGCCGCGCCGGCGCGTTCCGGAGCGTTCCGGAGCGCCCCGGCGCTGGAGGCCACGCTGCTCATGACGCTGGACCCGTCTTCCTCCTCCTCCATCATGATGGAGCGAGCCTTCACCCCCACCATGCTCTGCTCCTCCTCCTCCTCCTCCTCCTCATCGTCCTCCCCGCTGCCGCCTCCCGTGCCGAAGATGCGGGCGCCGATGACGGAGCACTGACTGAGGGTCTCGTCGTCGTCGTCGCGCTCCTCCATCAGGGTCTCGTTCAGCTCGCGGAGCTGCTTGAGGAAGCCCTCGTTGGGGCTGACGGCGCGCTTCTTCCTCAAGGCGGTCAGGGCCTCCATGATGCTCATGTGCTGGAAGATCATGAGGTAGGAGGCCACCAGCACTGCAGAGCGGCTCACGCCCATCATGGAGACCACCAGCACTTTGCCTGCAGCAAGAAGGAGAATAGTGAACCATGACACGCCTTCGATTCTTTACATTAGTTTTGGGTATACTTTATACAGTGTTCTCTCTACTTTACATTAGATTCTTTACATTAGTTTTG
>JAODUG010000012.1:949515-952015 GCA_027564795.1 Aphredoderus sayanus
CTGGTCACTGACTGACTAGTGCTTTGTTCTGTCCAACGTTAACCCCTCGAGAGTGATATCAGAACTTCTGAGATGACAGTTGGTACAGTATCCCATTCATATCTTTCCCTCCTCCGCGGAGGCTGGGAGATCTGTAGTGCGGGTTCACTGGCTATACTGCATGTGTCCCAGACGTCACATGGAACCACTTAAGACCCCGCCAACCCCCCCCTCCTGTGCCTTCCCTCTCTTCTCCCATCTTCTCAAGGACATGCAGTATCAAGTTCCACCTCCCCCACCCTCCCTTAACTGAAAGGTTAGCTCGGTCCATCTCTGGGGATGAAAAGGGGAATCTTCCTCCCTCCACATCCGAGTCGGGTCCTTTTTCCCCCTCTCTCAGGTGAGTCCTGGTATTGGGGGAAGGGAAGGAAGGAAACTATTACTGGGGCTGTGAGGAGCATAGGGGCCATGGGGGGTCAGGCACCCCAACCCAGATGAATCCGGGGAGAAACCTGAGCTCCCTGGAAATGGCCTGAGAACCAGCTAAGAAAAACTTCCGTCTCTACCCGTCCAGTCTCAGTCTGGAAAAGAGGTGTGTTCTGCTCTCTCTGCAATGAGATTTGGGGCTCACCCCTACCCCAATTTGAGACTCCTCAGTGAGGTGCCAAGACTGCCATTGAATAGTTCACAGGCGCGCCTGTTCTCACACACACACACACACATACACACGCACACACACACTGTAGCGCGCGTATATGCAAGTGTGGATTTGAAGACGATTATAGAAGGTTATATATTATAGTTATAGCCGAATCAGTACATGCAGGTTGCAAAGAATGGTCTAATCCGGGCCGCATTGTTCAGTGGTTGGAACTGGAATGCTGACTTTTATATCTGGGTGAATATGTGAACGCACCGCGGTATATTAACACACCAAGGAATTCTGGGAAATTCCAAGGCCCCTGTCCTCCTGTCAGCACAGACTTCAGTTGTCATGTTGTTTTCATTATGGCTGAACTGGTGTTTCAAACAAGTAATCATATTCTTGAGTCAAAGTAATTATTTTATCCAAGGGACCTTATTCTGGATTCTGTAATTATTTTAAGTGCTGGATTCTGTAAACTTTACATTTAGTTTAGAGCTGAAATGGCTCAAAAATTCGAACACAAAAACTACACTTGATTTGGTTCTAATTTAATCTTAAATATGATAATTTGGTTAATGTAATTGAGTCATTTAGTGGACACTTAGTTAAGTACAATTCCATGTATTAAGGCCCCAAGTCACTGCAATTAATTTTGGACAGACTCTTCTCCATTCGAGTTAAAAATTCAGTTTCAGTTGGTTTTAATTGGCTATCAGACTGGGAGCAACAGGATATGTCACAGATGATTGGTTACAATCCAGAAAGGTTGGCACACCTGGGGCCAACATTTTCTTTACACAGATATTTTGCCTAAATTACATTAAATCTATTTGGAAATTAGTCAAGCCCTTTCAAGACGCTTTCAGACAACACAATTTACATGAAGTTGATGAAGGGGGACCATTGAAAGAACAGGTGTTAGGTATCTTACTCAAAAATGCTAGATGGGCCCATGGCAGGATTTTAACCCAGAAACTGTCAACTTGGACCACAGACTAGCCTGACAAATACTATATATTATATTATATTTTATAAAATAGCATTAGCTAATAGCAGAGAGATTATAGAATATATGAATATATAAATTACATACCTCACCCACCTCAAATGGCAAGAAGGAAAGTTCTTAGGATAGCATTGAATGGTTTGTACTGGAAATTGTTCATTTGTTGGCGGGGAAAATGCTGTTGATCAACCTTCCTATAAAACAGACAGCAAAGAAGTTAATGTTAACGGCTCTACGGCCATTCCCTCAGACCTTTAGAGATAAAATCAGGCATGAGTTTGTGGGGGGGGGAAATCATAACTAGAGCAACACAAATGTTCAGTTGCGTGTGTTGAGCCTTGCCTCTCAGGCAAACAGCTGGACTGAACAACTGATTGCTCGGCTAATATCTACCGTGGATCTCGTGATTGACTGGTCAACCCCACCCCCAGTCGTTCTCTACCACCCCAGAAATGAGCCTGCGTCTTGCCTGATTTTAAATAACATGTCTCGCTTGCAACCTGAAATCAGACCGGGGATGGGGGCCTGTGTGTAACTGCTTCTCAGGGAGAGAAATTGCTGTGAAAAATCAGCCAGGAAAGGCCAGAGGAAATTGAGACAGTATTAAAAAGAGAGGTTCAATCTACAAGGCCATTTTTTCCCCTCCGTTGATCAGAAGGGCTTTGGGGACTACCGACTGCTGAGCTCCTTAACATCTGGTTAGGCAATTTACTGCACGCTAAAGTCTGGAAAGGTTAACCCACTAAAATCTAATATTTGCCCAGAGGGGGTCAAGCCACTGCAATTACAAGGTACAATCGGCAGGGCTAATCAGCTAGCAACGCATACTTTGGGGCTCGGCCGGGCAAATAAGGCCTGATCACAAGCAC
>JAODUG010000012.1:957015-960067 GCA_027564795.1 Aphredoderus sayanus
CTTTACTTTTGTTATCAAACATAGCCATGTGTCATGGACAAAGCAATAAAGAAAATACTTAGGCCATGAATAAAGAAAAAACTTTCATACATGGCCTTCATTAAAACAAATATTTTGAGAGCTATAATTTTCTATTGAGTTGCTTATATTATGTACAATTTACTATATTATATATGCTGTAGTATCTTAGACGTGTTTCATTGGATTTTATTTAATTTTATATAAAATGTCTCACACTAAATGTGCATGGGGAATTTCATGTTAAAAAAAAAATCTAGAAAAAATAAAGACCCATTTCATCTTCGTGATAAATGTTAATATACGAGAGTGTCAAAAGTAAATTATTTTATAACGTGGCCGCGCAAAAACGGTAAACAAATTGTCTAATTAAATTCATAAATTGCCTACGTATTTACTTTTTGCAGGGTATAGTGTCAATATAAGCCTAGCTATATAATGCAGATTTTACACAATTTGTTAAAACTATTTGAATGGCGCTTCTACTGTTTGCATTTCAACTCAGGTTGCAAACCTGTCACTCGTCAAACACGCAAACTGATATGAACCACGAACCATTGTGCATTGCTCTTGCAGATTGGGTCTTAAATCTTATTTACGGAAAACGAATCATCAAGTTAGTTTGTGGTATGTATATAGCCTAATTTAAATAAAATTATTATTTTTATGTTAACCTAATTTATACTATAAATAGGCTATTCGCCTAATTCAGTAAACTGTTTATCCAATATAAAATAGTTGGCTAGTAGACTATATGTAGTCGTCACAAAAGGTCTTAAATGATCGGTTGGAGCACGGTACAACCTACTCATACGGGATAACAGGCTACAAAAACCCCTTTACAGTCACACCGCATAAGCTTACACCGCAGACGAGACGCTCCTGCCGCGTTACCTCCGTATATTAGGCTTCAAGAGCAGCGCGCGCTCGCGTACGCACGCACAAGGATATCCACCTATACCCATCCCGTCGTGCCCAGAGAACCGTGACCTTCACAATTTATAGACAGGAAACCCCCGAGAGTCGCGTCACCGCCATACATATCGGAGGAAAGAAAACGCCCTCCTCTATTTCTCTCGCGCGTGAGAACGTCGGTTCTGCAGGGGAGGGCAGGTGGGGGTTGGGGTGCAAGAGGCTCACCGAATTTAAACTGAAGACCCCCCCCCCTCTCTCTGTCTCTCACACACACACACACGAATGGTACACCGGGTTGTAATCTTCATTGCTTCATATAGGCTACTGAAATATGTATACATACTGTATATTTTCAAATACACACACACACACGCATACATACATATATATATATATATATAAATATACACACACACACACACACACATACACACATACACACACACACACACACACACATATACATATAAACATATATATTATTTGACAAAAACATTAATAACGCTGTGTTCTTACTGATATATCCACAGGTTGTCTGTGCTGGTAGACAATATGGACTAGGTTATGTTTCTACGTTTCTCCAATTTTATGGGTAATGACACGTTTTATTATTGTCCAAGACCGGCCTAACTAATAAGGACTAATTATATTAATATACACAAAAATAAGAATATGAATAAGAATAAAATAATATTTCGTATATTTTAATTTAAAATAATATTTGCTTACTTTATTTGCCAAACGGGATAACAGGCCAGCACAGTACTTTCTGATATCTCGGTGCTGTCTCTTAAATTCCCTTACACATTATAGAGCCTTAAAATAATAACTATGCCTACACAGAAATGTATATGCAACAACTGCATTTAATCGGGGCCATTACACCAAATAAACTAAACTATGAATAATATTTTTTTAAGTTAAAGGTGATATAACAACTATATGATGTTATATCAGGTCAAATAAATTAGATCATTAAATCATGGTCAAATAAATTAGAATTATGATACTTTTCATAACCCTTAAAACAGTCATTATAATTAGGCCTAAATAGGCAAAAATAAATATCTTGCAGCAGCTTAATGAATATATGACAGTTTAGGCTACATGAAGAAAAAAAACACAACACGTCACCAGCAAATTGTAAATAAAGCACTATTTAGGAGGTGATATTTCAGCGTATGTATCAGAGGTACAATGGCTTGTAGGAATGCTCCCCGCAGAGAACAGCTCAGAATGATACATATTCATGCGGGAGGCACGTGGACTACATTCAATATGAGGGAAACCTTTGTTTATATGCGCATGTTCCTCAGGTCAGAAACAGTTAAATACCGCGAATTATGCCTATAACTAGACAGAATATGCTTCAAAACACAAAGATGTGTTAGACACTAATCAATTGATAGATTAATAATACCAATATATATATATATATATATATATATATATATATATATATACACAAATATAATGTAACCTAATCTAATCCAAATACCCTACATGACGATTTAGTTAATCATCATGCTATACAGGCGATTTAATTTCAATATATTTTTGGGTTATTGTTTTAAGACTTCTGCATAGCCGTACCAATAAGGTATATGTACAACAACCACCCATAATAGTACACTTACTGTTTTGTTAGGTCAAAGAGTTAATTGGCGAGTTAATGCAAGTTTAGTGTCATTACTAAAGCAAATAATGAAATAAGTATCATATATCCTATACCCAAGTTTAGGGATTTTAAGACAACGCTTTGCTTAATGGCTAAATACAATATTCCCATATTACGAATGAAACAAGATATGTTCAGACGCCAATCCGGTTAGCCAGTCCGTACAGGCATAAAAACAAAACAACAAAGCCTTATCACTGGCGTCTTAAACCAATACAAATTAGCTAGTTATTATACCATGGTATACAGTATATAAGCCTAACACAGAGCAAAGCAGGGCCGTAGACTGTTGCCAACTTGGTTTAGACGAGCCATGAAAAGGGAAAGCTATCGGAGAATAGGCGGATCAAACCCCATTATGAGATTTGAAACTCTTTATTTAGAGCCCAGGGGATATATATATATATATATATATATATATATATATATCTATGTGTGTGT
>JAODUG010000012.1:960167-971992 GCA_027564795.1 Aphredoderus sayanus
ATGTGTGTGTGTGTGTGTGTATGTGTACCTATGTATGTTTCAATAGATTTAGAAGCAGAGACTTGTGTGCTATATAGTCATTTAACAGATTTCACGCGTCCGTATAGCTTAAATAATATAAATTGCAGAGGTCTACACTATGGGATGTTGTTTAATCTAAGGTTTAATAGAACAACAGTAAGGTGAGTATTTTTTTCATAACGATTGTCTTGTTACACTCGCTACACTTACTTTGGTCCAAAACAGACAAACAATTATGTATGAATATGTATTTTCTCTTTCTGTAGCCTATAGCTACACTAAATCGAGAATGCAACACTGTACATATTTAGGCTGCTTTAATTCAGCTCATTCTACACAGTTGCACTTTTACTATGAAGGGGCTACATTGATCCACATTAAAATAAATGACTGAAAGTTATTTGCATGTGTTAATATCTTACGCACCAGAACTTGGAGCGTCAGACAAGCACTGTGTTTTCTATATCCCTCTTACATAGCAACTTTGCTTCTCAGATTCGGCTTTGAAATGGGCCCTTGGAAAAATAAAACAGCCCGTGTCTGACTGACAGTTTTACTAATGGAGACAAAGAAAAATGATGCCTACTTCTCTATAACATTGGATTCAGTTGCTAAGCAACCGCTATGGGAGATCATCCGCGAAATTCAAATCCTCAAAGCGAGAAGACACGTTTTGTGAGTTTTGCTGAATAGGCAGCTGAGGGAAGAGAAAAAAAGTTTGAAAGCCCAGAAACACGTTTGTTCCTAGAGCAGACCGTGAACGTTTTCTCACTCAAAGGCCAAGCGCCGATCTCCAGACCTTCAAGGTTTATCTTTGAGTGGGGCCTGTCCCTTAAAAAACTCATCCAAACCTGACGATATAGACGAGTCATCCAATAGGTTATTGTTATCATTTTAAGACGTCAGATCACACTCATAAACAGTGCAGGGTGAGCTCATTGACGTTGGACAGACTAAATCGATAGTCCTATAGCTTAAGTTATATGACCCAATGCCACGATACCTAAAACATGTCTAGCAAGTTACGGGGCAATATATTCTGCAGAAAATAAGAAAAAAAAAACACTTAGCACTATTGGTTTATGGGGGTCAAGGCAGGCTATATAGGCTACCAACACGACATGCAATCAAACCACCTTGGTGTGAAACATCCACACAGTAAAACCACTTCACTTGCGCTATCCCAATTAGTGAATAGCCAATTGACTCTTCAATGTAAACAACATGTTTCAACCACATATATTGTCTGGTGTTTTTGTGAAATTGCATGACAATAAGTGGTTTTGGGCGTAAAAAAAAGCACAAAAAAAAGACAAAGCTATAGAGATGTAGACGTCACATTACATAACATATAGCCTATGTAGCCTATATTACATGCAACCCCCACCATTAACACAAGCCTATAATCCTTCATAATATAGAAAACACGGAATTAAACGTAATTTTAGGCATTTCCATGTTGGCACATAGGCTAAGCGTTATATTCTGTGACATTAGTGCATGTGGGGTAAATATTCGTGCGCCCGAGGCCTGAAGAGAATCTAGCATAATGACGTTCATATGTAGATGTAAACAAACAGACTACACCGCTGAATGTGCAGTTAAGACATTAACAATAATAACGATTAAAGAATATAATACAATTGAGAGTGCACATTTATTAAGGCCAATGGCAGCGTGGATGTATTCTTGTAGGTTAAAAATAAAATCAACACATATTGCAAAAATCGGCGAGAGGTGGTGGTGATGGATATGTATTATCATTTAGATAAAACTGTTTATTTAGGTCCCATAAATGTTATTTTGATATTATTTTGATGTTAGTGTTAAAGGGATGCACGGTATTGAAAAAAAACAGATGCATCCACCATTTTCTCATTAGGTTATGCAGCTACTGTGCATGGCAGAATAATACCATGGAATAAAATGTATTGAAAAAATAATTTGCCAAATGTAGGCAATATATAAATTTCAAAACACAAATGACTTCATTTCATTCTAACAAATTTATTGTTCTCAATCAGCTCGTACGGAATCACTACTAAAATTAAATTACAATCAAATTATCACATCAAAATATACCCTTATTACCTAACAACGGTCAATGTCAGCTTATGGTGATTTGTGCTCCTTTAGAAACGATAATACAAAATTAAACAAAACAATAGGGTCAGCAATGGGGGAAAAATAAACAAGAAAAGGAAACCATCTTACACAAGTTCTGGGGAGAAGAAATAAATTACCGTTTGGAATAAACCATATGTATCCCGAATAAAATATTAAAACAAGTCATTCTGATGAAAAATATAAAGTAAGTAGCTCAGACCAGTTTCTGATCTAGTGATCTATATTGCCGGCTTTACAGAGTTTTTGTTTATTAAAACCTACCAAAGAATACTGCTTAGAAATGGCAGTATTAATTTTATCCACAGCACCCACTCAGTCACGCTTGGCAACAGATTTTTCGCAGAGGAAATCTTTCAAATAAGTGCAGGAGAAGAAAAGTCTTTTTCGAACGTCTTTGTGTAGTTTCTCGAAAAAAGAGGACAATCCAGTCTCGCTTTCGAAGTCCCTTAAATTGAAAAAACACCCAAACCATTCTAAAATAATGGGAGATCTTTACAAGATCAGGCGTTTGGGGGTATGAAGGGTATTTTTTTATGGGGGGGGGGGTGTCAGGGGTAGACTATAGTTCTTGGTGTTGGTGGGTATCATGTTTTTTTTATCTCTGGGGCTCAGAAGGCCACAACATCTCCTCCTCGCGTATGTATAAGAAAAGAAAAACAAAAATTAAACCATGCAGTCCATCCCGAAAGAGAAAGAATATACGTTGGAAGCTTCGTGGATGCCACTTTTCTTCATTGTCGTACCGATTCCCTTTTTTAATCACTGTTGGTTGGTTATAAGTCCCATTTCTAAATATACAACTGCCTCGTCCAGATTAAAAGAGGATAAACGAGGGGGGTATATTTGGATGTGTTTGGGAGTGTAGGGGTATTAATAGACTGCTTTTTTATTTTGCGTTTTCTTCTTGGTGTGTTCAATGAGCCAAAATTACCTGGTGGAACGAACTCGTGGCTGTCACTCTCTGGTCACTTGCTTCGCTTGCGTCTTTTAAGTAATCTACTAAAAAATGTCCCTGAAAGAAAAAAAACAGAAGGAACCTTTTAGGTTAAAGACATTTCAGGGACCTGGAAGAAGGTTAACGGTGCGTTTGTTTTTCAGGGGGAAGGGTTGGGTGCAAAAAAAGGGAGGTTGCTTTTTTGTTTCTGGTGAAAAATATATAACACATTTTTGCAGTCTCATTCATAATCCCTCACAATCACAGTATCAAAAAATGTTTGTTTTTTTTGTTTGTTTTTTTCTATCCTGGCGATAGTCTGTGTGTTGTTTTTATCACTTTTAATTTCATATAACATATTTTTAAGTCTTGTGTGCTCGATTTTCTATGTCTCACTGAACATTCTTTTGCAGTCCATGGAGGGGGGCGGTGTTTCTGCACTCACATTGCCGACCTGAGAGTACACATCCTCCGGCGTCGGGGGCACTCCTGGGGGCGTCATCCGTTTTTCCTTCTGCCTCCGATTGCAAAACCACACTCTGACCACCTCCTTCTCCAGCTGCAGGTTGTCCGCTAGCGAGCTGATCTCCTGGGCGGACGGCTTGGGGCATTTCAGGAAGTGGCTCTCCAGAGCCCCCTTCACGCTCACCTCGATGGAGGTTCGCTTCTTTCGCTTCCTCCCCTGCGCCGCGATCTTGTCGATGCTGGTGGGGCTGCCGGTCGACGAGTCCGCCTCTTCAAGCCACTTGTTCAACAATGGTTTGAGCTTGCACATGTTCTTGAAGCTGAGCTGAAGCGCCTCGAACCTGCAGATGGTGGTCTGAGAGAAGACGTTCCCGTACAGGGTGCCGAGCGCCAAGCCCACGTCCGCCTGCGTGAAGCCCAGCTTGATCCTCCGCTGCTTGAACTGCTTGGCGAACTGCTCCAGGTCGTCCGAGGTCGGCGTGTCCTCGTCGGAGTGCGGGTCGTGGCTGTTTACGCCGCCGTGGTGCTGCTGGTGGTGTGCGTGCTGCTGGTGGTGGTGGTGGTGGTGGTGGCTGCCGTGCTCCAGGTCCGGGGTGTCCCCGCGAACCAGGCCCGGGTGCACGAGGCTCTGGCTGCCCGGGCTCAACATGCCGTTCACGGTGAAGCCCCCCGGTTGCGAGTAGATCAGCGACTGCTGTTGCTGCTGTCCCCCCGAGATGGAGTTGATGTGCGCCGCGGTGGTGCTGCCCCACGCCCCGGCGTGCGTCTGGTGAGACCCTAGGTGCGGAGGCCGGTGATGCAGCGCTGTGCCCGTGTGGAGATCGTCTCTGCCGGGGTTTTTCACGTCCTGTTGCTGCGGACTGCCCGTCATGCCAACGGGACTCGACGACCAAGGCGACCCGGCCTCAGCCGCCGCCACGGCGGCAGCTGCCGCAGCCGCTGCGGCGTGCGGCAGCGACGTCACCCACTGGTGGGCATGGCTGAGCATGTGTCCCCCGTTGCTCGCTGCCATGGCGCCCTGCATGAAGTCACTCTGTACCATTTTGACGGAGGGGTCGCCTCTGTAGCCCCCAGAGCCCGAGGTGACCGCGGCGCTGCCCGGCTGCATGCCGCCGCCTCCTGAATCCGAGTGCACTATCGAGCCTGACGATAAGATGCTATTGCTCGATAGATAAGGATTGGAAGCGGCGGTGGCCATTCCGTCAACCCTTATGAATATGTTTGTGGATAACCCCCCTCCCTTTTTACAGTTAGTTCTTTCGAGCAGGCGAATTGTATCTCATGAATTATTCAAACTTTCAAAAGTATATGGGCAGGATTTTTGGCAAATACCATCGAACGTGCTTAAAAACGCAAAAGGTAGGAAAAATAACGGCAAAATTGATAAAATCCGAATATGTTTACAACATTATATTTAGGAACAGTTACACTTGGACGTCGATTAATACAATTCCAGCTTTTCAAAACCCCTTTGAAACCATGTGCAGTCCCGTTTAAAAAGTAGCGGTACTGGGATGAATTTCTCGACATTAAAAATCAAATATACATGAAAAGACGTGTCCCACTGAAACTTTTGGTATAGTGGCCAAAAACAAGTTGCGAATTCTCCACAATTAAGAAGTCCCCCGTTTATGTCCCGCTGGATAAGAAAAACATTTGCAGCGTCCTCCTTTAAGTCTTTTGTAATTCACTCCCCGATATTTGCGCCTCGCTTTATTCTTTTCTGGTACTGTAGAGCCTATCTCTTTGTTCTGTTTTGATGTATATAAACCTGCCAAACCGCTAACTCCCGTTGAAGTACAATCCAGTGGAACGGTGCAAGGGCGATGGTTCTGAGCCTCTCCTCTCATTCGCTTGTTCTCTTGCTCTCTCTCTCTCTTCTCTCTCTCCCTCTCCCTCTCTTTCTCCTTCTGACAGTTCGTGAAGTCCCTCCCTCAAAGCTCGAGGACACACGAATGTTTACCCTGTGCCAAGCGTGCGCACATCGTCCGCGGTCCTCCCCCCCCCCCTCTCCACCCCCCAAATACTAGGAAGTTGAGTGCGAGGCTCCCGCTGATTGGCTACCCGGGGTGAGATTGACAGGTCTCGCCAGTCCTTGCTTCAGGCACATCAGCCTCCTTCCGGCTGTTCCAATTGGTTGGTTTTTAATTCAATCCAAACAAATGGAGAATGCAACTTTGTAAATAATACAGAGATATTAAACAAACCTTCCTACGACCTCCTAGACCTGAGTGTATATGTTTGAAGTAACACAGCCGGCTATATAGTGTAACCAACTCGTAGGCTAAATATAATTATGGTAAATCAGGATGTTTAGTATGTTAGTGTTCATAATAGTCACGTTGAGATGAAAATGTCTGAACATTTCAGAGATCGATGTTTTATAATAGCTTATTAAAGCCATACAAAAATACCCTTAAGCCAAAAACTGCAAATGAAATATGCAGGCGACTCTGGTTTTTAATGCAGCAGCCTACACCGCACCCGTAGGCTCGGACGGCCGGCGCCGCGAGCAACCTCACCACATCGCGTCGATCACAACACAGAGTACGTCGCGTCATGGTGTGCGGGTTTTAAGGCGTCCGTTTATAAACTGCCACTCGTTGCGGAGTGGGCAGGGCTCTGCGCGCCCCCTGCGCCTCGGCTCCTTAGGAGTTAACGCACAAAGGTTGCGAGGATGCTTCCATGCGGAAACGCGACGCACAGGCAACCCCACTGAACCACGGTGGAAAAGAAGTGGCAAGCAAAAAAGGTCCTGAGACCTGAGGGAAGGGGGGGGGGGCTCGGGGGTTGAAGAGAAACAGCGACCCAGAGAGAGGAAAGGCCGTTTTCTAACTACATATGCTGGCTAAAAAAGGCCCAAAATGCAACATCCCTCTAGATGACCGCGTAACCCCTCGGAAGAATGGGCCTTTGTCGTTCCGCCCTATAGTCTCACGGGCGGTGTTAATGAGTGGCAAACATATACAGAACCCATTAGTTAAGGAAGACGCGGTTGCCCTCACAGCTAGCGGCCGGGGAAACGTGTGTGTAGCCACGCCGGCCTATACAGCCCTTGTAGGCATTTTACTGGGGGAGGTTGTGCTCTAGATGTTGGTCACGTCGTCTCTCTTGGCTCCCCGCATTACCACGCGCGACGCAAATATTTCATTACGTGTAGCTATAGCCTATAACGAGTCAGTGTAACCGCCCCCCCAGCCCCACCCCAGTAGGTTTAATTTGGACCACGCTCAAAAACGGGGGAAACCTCGTGGATTTGTTTACATTGAAAAGGCAGGCTGGGGCCACGGTGCCACGGGGCCCAGCGTCTATTCATTAATATACAGTGAGGATTTCTGTCTAAATTACCGCCGTTGCCTTCACACTGCGCGCTCCTCAAAAGGGCGTCTCATGCGGCCACAAGAAACGTGACATCGAGGGTACACGGGGAAGACAACGTTTCCCCTGCTAAAGACCCCCCCCCCCCCCAACACACACACACACACACACACATAAAAGTCAAAAGCCATTTAAAAAAATTGTTTCCCTCAAATCACTGCGCGGTGATAAAAACGCACCTCTATCTGATATATGATGTGTTTATTATTTATGTTTGTTTCATAAAGGTCCCCGGGTTCCCTGCTGGGGGAGTTCATTTGTTTTGTATGCAAAAAAAGGAAAGGGGGAAAAAAAATCATCCCCAAGTATAACAAGAGACGAACAGTTAGTGCTGATTTTCATTTGCATAAATTTTCATATATTTTAGTGAAAATAATAGCGGTGCCGAGCAGGGCTCCTGCTCAGTTGAGGCAGAGGAAAGAAATCTTAGGGAGTACCGAATCCTAGGAAGGGAGATAACCATTAACAGACTCTATATTGAGAATGTGAAGCTATTTCCGAGTATTCTCGCACGTTAAGGTAAGTCAACAATTATCCTATTCGGATTTTCTTCACGCTTGGGAATGTTACAGTTTACCGCCCGTTCCAAGACGCTTGGCTGGGGATAATATGTGTAACATTTAACACTGAGTGGGTTTAATGACATTTTAGCCCATGCGTAAAGACCAATCTCCAAGCAGAAATTAGGCGTTTTCCATTTATAACTTAGAAAACGAATCGCAAATGCGTTGTCTTTTTGTCCGAATCTCTAATAGAAAGAAAATCAATACGTCCTCGGTGTTTGCTTTTCCTCGGTCTCGTTTATATATATGTATTTTTTTTAAATATATATTTAAAGAGACGGTTAAGCTGGCTGTTTTTGTAGTGATGGTCCACCGGAGAATGTACAATCAATCAAATTTAAGCAGAAGAGCCATCGGTCCTCAAATCTCCCATATGAATGGAGCGGGTACAAGTGCAATATGAAACCGTTTATATGAATCGATCTTGTTGCTGCAGTGCCAAAGTTTGCTTAAAGTTGATCTACAGTATAGGCTACCTAGTACAGAGTACGGATCAGTGCGAAACTAACCGACAGCTAGGGCGATGCCTAGACACTGCAAGCTTCGGGATGAATAGATGCTCTGCCCGTCTTGGCGGAGAAGACATTTCTCTCTTTCAGCGAGCCATGGAACGGCTCCAACAGCAACTGGGGAATTCTCCTGAACGCTCACAGATATACAAAGCTGAATGAGATGTCGCTTAATCCATAGCGGAACGAGAATAATGACAAATAGATATTTTATAATATAATCTAATGCGGCGATCTTTGTACGTTCTGAGATGGTGGTAACTGACTGTAATATCAAATTTGTGAATAGTACAGAAAATGCCATACGCACATAATACTGAGAACGTTATTAGGCTACGGATATATGTCCACATATCAATGTCCGTTATACCAGTTAAGTTGAAACTGCAGAAACGCTCAATTCAGACCGTCTGTGTGCTCTCTTCTTTGCATTTCTCACGGCTTAGACGTGCGTGTGTGTGTGTGTGTGTGTGTGTGTGCGTGCGCGTGTGCGCGTGCGTGCGGGTGGGTGCGCTCGCGGCCCCACAGAGCCCGTTTGCTTCATTGATGGGGAGGCATTTCTCAAGCCAACATTCGGTTGTCATGGTGAGCCGAATAAAAGGGGGGAACACTAGTCGCATTAAGCTATATGTTTGTGCACTGGACTCGAGATGAAAGCGCTTCGACGATCGGTGCCAAGAGCCGCGCACGGATAGTTCCAACTCACCCGTCCTCGTGTGCGCGAAACCAACAGCCCACAACAGAACTGGGGAGAGCTTCACCTGCGGACAATTGTTGCTTTTTAGAGATTTTCACTATTGGGCTGCAGGTAGACGAGCGGCAAACGCCGCCAGGTGTCGCTCTCACGCATGACGCCGGTGCAGTTCTGGTGCAGGGATGGAATGGTGGTTGTCTTTTTAGGGCACTAGTCGAAAAAAGAATTGATTGATATTGGTAACACAATCGGCAATTAATGAATTCGTTCTGCTGGAGTAGGATCTGTAGCGGTGGGCTTAAACGAAACAACTGTTTAGAAATATACTGTATTGATATGACCATTAAACCATATATCATGTAATCCGAAATTAAACATAGCATGAACCATCAACCGTAATCGTTAGAAAAAAAGCAAACATTTATCGGCTATTGATTACTGAGGGATAATATCTTAGCAGCCATTAACTTCTTTCAATATTTTATCAGAGGCTGTAGCCACGGCTAAGAGTTCTTTTTTTTCCTTCCCATTATCGCTCAAGCGTAAAATTCACTAGGCCTATTAACACAGCCTAAAGGTGTTCATATTAGCCTACTGCATACAGCATACAGTGAAGCAAAGCAAAGTGTAACTTAACCACATGATTGACACTGCAGGTATCAACGACGCACCATACTGAAAGCATGTGTGATATGCAAATAGGAGCATGACTGTATGACCTGTTTTAAGACAGTCGCCATCTGCAGCAACCTATAAGCCTGTAACCGAGCCAGCAGCTCATTGTAGAAACATATGACTAACCAAGGCATTAGGAATTATTAGCAAATGAGGGCTGGACAAGGACTGGAAATTATCCGGGGAATTGCAATTTCTGCGCATGCTTGCCTAGTCATTTAACGGCTATATACATAGGTCATCTTCATCCTCATCATTACCACCACGAGCAACAACACAGCCAATAGAATTTACACTTCATTTGCACGAGGCAATTAATATTACGGTATGCGTGGATATATATACCCTGTCATGGTGCAGGCCATACATTTACTACATGCGTTTAACGCACGCGCGCAAACGTGCATAAATTGTTTATGTCATAATTTATATCAATAATCCGTTATCTTCCTCTTCATAATTGTGAATGTTAATACTGGAAAGAGTGTTTAAAAATAATAAATGTATTCGCAAAGGCAGGGTTGATCTGTGTAGGCCATATATTTATCTATTAATCGATCTATTATTTTCTTAATAAACATATTTGATTAAAAATGTTTGTTCTTAACCAATGAATGTCATCCATGTACAATGCGTGCACGTTTTTAACTTTTGGCCATGAATAACCAAAATGATGCTTAATACTGGATTGAGAATGGTTCAGTGATAATAGGCTAATAGCAACTAGAGTGGTGGGAATGGGAAGGGGCTGTTCCATAACCCCAAGATGGCCCATGTTCCTAGAAAGTTGTTTAACTGCGTAAAATCATGTATCCTCTCCGACAACACGCACGGGCCAAAGGATATCCAAGTACCGTGCGCTTTGACCTGTAAGAGAAATAGTGGCGTGTGGACAGCCCTATTAAAATATCCAAATTAAATCGCTTCCATTTCTGCACTGTTTTTAATTATGGGGCTACTTAATGTGCCTGTATAGTCTGCATAATTAATTTTTTTCACTTGGTCCACTTGCTATAATCTGTAACGTTAATAACATACGTTAAGTGTGTCTCGTGTCAAAACGGTGATCTAAAGGCGAATCCATCATGGAACACTCCAATGTATAGTTACTTACTACCGTTAATTAAACGGTCAATATCTGCATCACGTGACTGACTTTCATTTTGGGACGTGCAGTTTTATGAATAGGATTTGTATTCTAACTTATTTAAACGAGATGGCGTAGGCTATATTTTATTTAACATTCTATTAATAAAGACTGATCGAATTAAATAGGCTAATGGAAGTACGGCCAGTTGCAGTAATATAACGGGCACATGTATACATCCTACCTATTTTACTTACTTTACAGCACGCAGCTACTAACTGTATTGATTTTGAGATTGCAATCGATAGTAATGTCATAATTTGGGTTAAATAACAAAAATGCATTTGTCGAGCTCTGGGTCAGTGCGTCGTGGATATATTTATTGACCAGTAATTAATTATTTAATAGCCTACAAGAAGACTATATAGGCCACAGGTTGGACTTTAGCTGTTTTCTGGATAATGAAGATATTGGTTGTGTTTTTTTTATCTTGAAAGAAAACAGATCATCTTGAAAAATTTGCACTAAATCGACTATATATTTGTTGCGCGCACGCACACACGGCTGAGAGCGAGAGCTGGCGGCCCCGCGCAGCGTCTGTCTGCGCATCTTGACGCACGCGCACGCGCTGAGCGGCGCGGCCGAGGAGATAAGGTGCGGATAAGGATGGAGTGCGTCTCTGAGTCAGAAGAAGAGACGGATGAGAGAGCGGGCTTTTGTCTGTCAACGTATCTCCCACCCCAGCGTCCCCCCCACCCATGCTTAGAGAGCTCTACCACATGCCTAGGATGCTCTTCCCCCCGACACACACACTTCCAAACGCACAGACACACACAACCCCACCACCATCAAAACAAAACCGCATTTTATAGCTAACATGCCAATAAGTCAGCGGACTCGGAGACGCGGTGTGTAGTATTTCTGTATTCTATTAGCGCGCATTACGCACGCCGCTAATCAAGACAGATATCGCGTTATTATACTGAGTAATTAATAAGTAAAACCGACTAAACCCACGCGAACGCCAATCCACCGCAGAGTGCGCGCGAGCAGAGAAAGAGCAGAGAGCGAGAGATAAATTCTTAGCTTTTTATATCCAGCTCTCGTGTTGTTGTTATTGTTTGTTAAACAGTAGCGTTCCCTCGACGATGGGTTGTGCGCGTGTCTGTGTATGTGTGGGGGGGTTGTGGCACCACCGTGCCCAGGATTACATTAATCAAAGTATTTATTTCCCTCGGGGGGACCTGGCGCAAATCACTCCAAATCCCACTAAAATTGGATAACTGAAGAATATAGCTGCGAAGGTCGCTTTTTTTTTTTTTTTTTTTTGCTCAATCAACCAAACTTATTGGATTTAGTTATATATAAATTT
>JAODUG010000012.1:972092-974592 GCA_027564795.1 Aphredoderus sayanus
CCCAGTTTGTCCTCTTCCAGCTCTGCAACGCCAGCCGTGATCAAAACAATTAGGTCCCATTTGTTTCATATGAGACGTGTGTGTGTGTGTGTGTGTATGTGTATGGGTGTGTGTGGGTATGTGTGTGTGTGTGTATGTGTGTGTGTGTGTGTGTGTCTGAGTGTGTGATTGTGTGTGTGTGCGTGTGTCTGAGTGTGTGATTGTGCGTGTGTGTCTTTAAGTGTGTGTGTGTGTGTGTCTGAGTGTGTGATTGTGTGTGTGATTGTGTGTGTGTGTGTCTGAGTGTGTTATTGCGTGTGTGATTGTGTGTCTGAGTGTGTTATTGTGTGCGTGTGTCTGAGTGTGTGATTGTGTGTGTCTGAGTGTGTTTGTGTGTGATTGTGTGATTGTGTGTCTGAGTGTGTCTGAGTGTCTGAGTGTGTGTGTGTGTGTGTGTGTGTTCTCAGTAGATGCTAACTGGGGTGTGAATGCATGTGTGTGTGCCACGTGCATGTTCCTCCCTGGTGCCATAGCCGCTTCACACCCTCGCCGCTGGCGGCGGCGTTGGAACGCCCGCCTGTGCGGATGTGTGCTCGCCCCGCGCTATCGCACGCCTCTCACTCTGACCGCCGCACGCCACAGCTCCCGCAAGGTGTGAGCCTGGGGCGCTATTTCTGGAACGTCGCCAGGTTCATTCTGGCTGGGCGGGGTATTTACAGCAGTATTCCAGCAAAGTAGGGCCAGCATGACATGCGCTTTCAGACATAGCTTGCTGGGTAGTGTAGTCCACTGGACAACTCACCTACAATTCATCTACAATATGCTGAAGCTCATGGCACTCTCTTCTCTAAAGCTAAAACAACACAAATGGTGTGAACTGAACACATTTGCTTTGCCACAAACATACCTTCAAAAATAGGACAGACAGACAGACAGACAGACAGAGTAAATATATATGTATGACTAACTGGAATACCTTACCAAGGATCCAGTCTGTAAAACAGTTACATTGCAGCACAGCAATAGCTCTTAGGAAGACATTAATGATTGATTCTGTCTAGTCTTAAGCGTAAAGAGAGGGAGAAAGCAAGACAAAGAAGGGGAGGGGCTGGTGTCTACAGTATGTAAGACTGTGGTGCAATGGTGGCCTAGTTTAAAGCACTCATAATGGATTACGTTATGCTATAAACTCACTCTGGCGCTGGGGCTAATGTCCCACTCCTGGGCCACAGTCTCCCCAAATGGATGCTAAGGACGGCCCTGTTCAGAACACCAAGGTTCTGACCGGTGGATAATACCCATCCAGGATGACCTTTCACCTTTTGAACAAGAGTGTGCCACTTTTTAAACACACTGTAAAGCAGACCTAACAACTTAACCTTTTTTGTTGTTGTTCTTATAGAATATGAAAGAAGGGCAAAGCCATGAGTTTCTGGAAGCTTTTCAGCCACCGGAATGATGATACCATTGATAATTAACACCAGATCACACTGGACTTTTCATTCATCCACTTTTGATATTTTTCATCTATGTCTGCAGGTGAACACCGGAGGGAAGGGGAAAGGGGGGGTGTCTTTCTTCTGCCACACAATGCACCGTGTCCGCACCAAAGGATTGTGGGATTGCTGGCCGAGCCTCTTTTTGGCACGGACCTCCCAGGGTTGGCCTGGCACCTTGGCGACGGAGTAGTGTGATGTTCTCACCGGCAGACGTTGCCATGCCGGCGGGACTGGGGGGGATACGGTGGCAGGTGCTTTTGCTCTGGATGAGTTTAGCCCCGGGGATCTCAAGCTGCGGTGAGTGCTTCCATAAGTGTTTATGGTTGTGCATGCAGCAGCACAGTGGAGCTTCATGGGGTAATGCTACGCTGCTTGGCTTTGTGGGGGGCTGCTAGGGTCAGAGAAGGTTGACCAATTCACATGTGAGCCTAGCAAGCTAGGTCCACTCAGATGCATTGGAGAAAGGCTTTCCATCGCCCTGGTCGTGAGGCGGCTGACGGGAACATGTGTGGGCCATGTACACTGCAGCCCCCTCCACTACCCACACACACACAGGACATCCCATAATAACCACTTGGCACAGCTACAATTGGCCACCTGTGAGTCGCGGTCCATCGGCTTCTGTGCGTGCATGTGTGTGTGTGTGTGTGTGTGTGTGCGTGCGTGCATGCGTGTGTGTGTGTGCGTGTGTGTGTGTGTGCATGTGTACACACACACACACACATCGAACACAAACCCAAGGCACAAGGGCAGGTCTAAACGCACACAGCTGTGTGTGACGTGTGTGGTTAGTGGTGTGTTTCTAAGTGGGAAAACATGCCTGCGTGTGTGTGTGTATATGAGAGAGAGAGAGAGAGAGAGAGGGAGGGAGGGGGAGAGAGGGAGAGAGGAAGGTAGGGTGGGAGAGAGGGAGGGAGAGAAGTTCCATGTCACAGACATCTGGACATCTGGACCCCCCAAGGAAAAGCTGGCTGGTTATCTTCACCTAAGGCTGGCTCTCAGCGATGACCCGACTCCCAGCA
>JAODUG010000012.1:979592-987317 GCA_027564795.1 Aphredoderus sayanus
TTTTTTGGAGAGCTGAAAGTGACATAACTTTACAAGATAAAAAGCCATTTGTCAGCCACACCTCAGTGGTTGTCCCCCCCCCACCCAGTGACACTGCTCCTCCTGTGTGTCGTGCCACCTTGCTACGTGAGGGGCGGCGGTGGGGGTGGGGGGGGCCGACAGGGGCCTCTCTCACGTCGTGAGCGGTCTCCCGCAGCAAAGCCCAGGCCAGGCCATGGCCAGCCGTGTTTACCCAGAGGGCAGGCAGGGCAGGCAGGGCTGGCAGGCCCCCTGGGTGTGTCCTGCTCCCCGCAGACAGGGGACCCTCTCTCAGCCCCGGTGGGGGAGGAGGGGTGGCGTGGCTGCGACTGCTCCCTGGGACCCATTCAGCAGCCACACAGAGCAGGGATTCTTCTCCAGGCCCCGCGCTGAATGAAGGGGCTGCTGTGTGTAACCTGCCCCACCCACACCCCCATCCCCCGCCAGCCCTTCTCCTGGGCTGGCCGGCCTCTCTCCTCCCTTCCCTTCCTGTGTGCTCACGAGCTGGACCCACCCTACTTTTCCTTCCTTTCCTCGGCCACCCCCCTCCCCCTCCTCCTCCCCCTTACAGAAGAGGGGGGGGGCCCTCACCCCATCAGAACCCCCCCCCCCCCCTCTGTCTCTACCCATTTGTGAGCCCTGGATTCTTGCTTCGTGTTTGTAGTGTTGAAACAGGTAGCATAAGAAGGCTAATGCTCATATAAGGCGTTTGCAACCACAAGGTGCTCTAAAGCATATTGCTGCAGAAGCTAATAAATGACACAGAGCAGTGGTTTTCAGCGTGTAAATATATCTGTATTCCCAATGGTCAACCCAATGGAATATTGTGGAATTTTAAAAAGTCTGTTAGGTGGAATCAGGGAATTGTTTTTGTAGCAAGTTTACATTTTAGCTGCCATTCCTCAAAATGTTACTGGATGGGAAATTACATTTTAACGATGTCTGAACAAATCTTGAAACTACTGGTCTGAATTTACTACTACTACTCAAAATGATCCTCACATTCATTTTCAGTTTGTTGATCATTGCTGGTTGTCCGTTTGACACAGACATTTTATGTTCTCTTGGCCTGTTTATCTATTTAATATAGAAATTCTTATTTTTCAGAAAGTGAAAGTCAGGGAGTTTGACATGTTAACCCTGCATAACTAATAATATTAATAAAAATGTTATACTATGGCCCACTGGTCTGTTTGATACATGGTTCATGTATATACTGGCAAGCATTACAGTGCATTAAAGGTATAGCCAGTCATTCTGGAGAAAGCTTGTTGATATTTGAACTCAATCGCAACAAAAACACCTCTCCCTTCAGTGCCATAGGGTGCTCAATCAGAAGCTCCGCCCTCCCCATTGGAAACACATTGCCAAGGCTGGGATATTGTTGTTGTATGAGGACTGCACCACTTTGTTTATGTTCGTATTTACGGAGCCAGGGCTGTGTAGAAGTCCCAGTACGGTAACCTATCGGACCACGAGGAGATATTTGGTGAATTTGACAAAAAGTGTATTAGCTTACAATCGCTGACTACACCATAACATTAGCTACATGTTGATCCTGCAGCTGATCAGCACCATGAGCTCTCTGGCTGAGTACTGCCTGCCTTCCATCCTGCGCACACTCTTTGACTGGTACCAAAGGCAGAATGGCTTGGAGGAGGAGCTACAGGGGTCCAGGCTGAGAGCCAACACCAAGTCCAAAACGTGAGTTTAATTAAAAGGCACTATACACGATATTTTAAACATTAATTAATATAGCAGCAAACAACCGTGCGTGCACATTAGTGTGTGTGTCTGTGTATGTATGTGGGGCCCACAAAGCATTTGTTTTGGTCTGAGATGCTGGTGCGCTTATTGTGACATCTAGTGTTAGAAATCATATAGATGCACTTTAATGCTTATCATTTAATGTGGCATTGCATTATCATTACACTATGGCCTGGAAGACATGTTTTAAACATGAACGTTTATTTTACAAAATATGACACAGACAAAGATATATTTATGCTCAAAACCACAGTTAACATTTGCTTTCATCCGTCAGCCATGTTATAATCAAAGTTTTAGCAGTTTTTTTGTATAATTTATTTTTACAGTAGCAACACTGTATGTCACAGATAGAATATGTATGTCACAGATAGAACATTCATCTGATAAAAAGATGAGGTGGAAGGCAGAAAAGAGTTTTTGAAAATGCTTATGATTGGTTTCCTGTGTCTGACAGTGATGAGCAGCAGAGAGATTATCTTTTTGAGCGGAGGGATTTGGCTATCGACTTCATCTTCGCTCTCGTCCTCATAGAGGTTTTGAAGCAGGTGAGTGAATTGCATGCATCCTTTCAGGTAGCATGGCAATTGGCAAGCTAATATCAACTTGACATGACACTGCTTAATCTGTTATGTTTTCGCTTAAAAACCCTCCTGTCCCCCTCCTGTTTCAAACCCTCCATCTGATTGTGTGTCTGATTTTGTCGTGCTCTTTAGTGTCAGTGTATTTATTTCTTTATTTCTATGTGCATTTTTTTTTTCGTGCCTTTTAACACTCACACACACACTGTTGTGCCAGCAGTGCACGTCATATGTGTGTGTGAGCTATAGAATTAGGTTTAGCGCCTTCTATCTGCCACAAAAAGCTAGTGATTTTGGTCAGTTTGACCCGGAGGACAACATGAGGGTTAAAAGATAAACTCCACTTCACAGTCACAATCCACCCCGTCTCTTGTGTCACTGGCGTGAATATGCAGAAGATAAATCAAACAAAACACTGCCAACTCTGAGCCTAACTCCACCTACTGCTAAAAGGAGCTGAGTGAGGGAGGGGGAGGGGCTGAGAGGGCCCCTCCCATTATCATTAACATTAACATTTGAACTTGATGACGCAGCAGTGTTGCAATAGTACACTTGTACTGTAAACCACCGAGGGCCTTACATGATTTTAAATGGATATGACGTATAGCGCCATTTTCAACCCATACAGGAAAATGCAGATTTTTATAAAAATGGGAATTTTGGCAATACTAACACCAGCAGTAATGTGTCTCGTCACGATTCAGTCCTGTTATTTAGTTTACAGCTCAGAATTTCTTTTTTTTTAGGATGCAGTTATTCTTTAATTGTGTCTCTCTGTTTTCAGATGTCCTTACACCCTATCCTGGACAGTGTGGTCAACGAAGTAATTAACTTAGCATTTAAGCACTTTAGATACAAAGAGGGGTAAGCATTCTTTAGTACATTAAGATAGCTATTCATATATATATATTTATGTAGTTGTGATGAGGTTGGCTTTTGTGTTTCCCACAGATACCATGGTCCTAACACTGGCAACATGCACACTGTAGCAGACCTGTATGCAGAAGTTATAGGAGTATTAGCCCAAGCCAAGTAAGTCACTACTGCCAAGTACAGTCAGTCATTCTGGAGGGAAGATTGGTGATTTTTGAACATAAACACCTCTCCATTCAATGCCATAGGGTGCTCCCTCCGAAGCTCCTCCTCCCCATTGACAATGCATTGCCATGACTAGGATATTGTTGTTGTGTGCGGTCTGCACCACTTTGTTTGTGTTCCCAATCACAGAGCCAGGGCTGTGTAGAAATGCTGGATACTTTTTTCAGCACTTTTTTCATAGCTTACAATTGCTAACTATACTTTTTTTTTAAAGGTAGAGTCAGCAAGCTATTACAAACTAACTCTAGTCAAATTGTAAAATTCTCCAAATATCTCTTTCCAGTCCGTTAGCTTACGTTAAAACAGCCCTGGCTCTGTAAATAGCAACAAAAACACTGCTCAGAACAACACCCTAGCCTATGCAATGCATTTCCAATGTGTATGGCATTGAAAGGCGGTGTTTTTGTTTTGATTTGAGTTGGAAGTTATCAAGCTTTCTCAAGAATGACTAACCCTACCTTTTCTGCATTTGCCATCATTGACCACACGTTTCCTTTTCGGTCATTTTAATGGTTCCATGTTATTGTATCTTTGTGGAAAACATTCTTTTGTTCAAGAGCATGGGACGTTCTGTAGGGACAGACTTTTGGACAAGTCCCCATCCCACCAAACTAGGACTGGAAATTGATGTCTGTTTATTTGAAGTGTTGAGATGGTTACAGCCAGGAACAAATCCTTAAAATAGAGATATGGCCAGTGAACCATACTGTACAGTATGCATACCTTTGCAGTAGTGCCCTCAGCTTCATTCTGTGCATGAGATTCTTCATTGCATTATAGTCCTTACTTTGGTAAATAAAACAAAAACAATAAAAAAAAAAACTCGTAACATACTCCTGAGACTGTAAGGCCTCATAGTGTTGTCTGCCCAAGATTAAATATAAACAAAATATGTATTTGTTACGTGAATTTGATGTTGCAAACCAGCTAAAGCATTGTGGGATTCGTTGGATTGGGGAACCTGATTTAGAGAGGAGGTTGGTGGGGGAGGGGTCTTAGCTATACATCTGATTTCCTTGACTTCTTTTCAGGTTTCCTGCTGTGAGGAAGAAATTCATGGCAGACTTAAAAGAGTTGCGTCAGAACGAGCAGAGCGCTTATGTTGTCCAGAGCACCATCAGTCTTATCATGGGGGTCAAATTCTTCCGAATCAAGATGTATCCTGTTGAGGACTTTGAAGCATCCTTTCAGTTCATGCAGGTACAGTTCCTGTACTGTACATGAGGTTGTGTGGATATCGTATCACTGTTAATCTATTCTGTTCTGTATCTACAACTTGTCAGTTCCAATACTTTATGGTGAACATGCCATTTATGTTCTCATTCTTTAGTCTGGTTGCTATACTATTATTACTATACTTAATGTAGGAAACACTTGGTACAAGAAAACTCAACAATAATAACAGACAATAACTTTTCTGTTGTTGTCAATCAATTTTAAAATGCACTATACTTTTGATATTGATATTTACCTGTGCCTTATGCACAAGGATACGTTTGAAGTGCAATTGTGGAGCCACATGTTTCTCTCTTTTGCAGGAGTGTGCCCAATATTTCCTGGAAGTCAAGGACAAAGACATTAAACACGCCTTAGCTGGCCTCTTTGTGGAGATTTTAGTTCCTGTTGCAGCTGTAAGTGTTCCTGCCAATAAGACTAAGTGTCATTCATTACAGACACACAGTTGTTTTGTTTGTTAAAATACCTTAGCCTCGTGAGACCATACTGAGCTTGTGAGCTCTAATTTAATTCCGTTTTAATAACAGTCTGGAGCCCCTCGCTTCAAAAGAGTGTCAATAGAGTGTCATAAAGGCCATGCTAACACATTTGAAACAAACGACCTTAAATAATGATTGGACTGCCTACATTTATTTCACCCAATCAGAATGTTTAAAATCAGAGTGCCGGTGGAAACAAAACCGACGTACGCTGATGTCGTCGTCAAGGGGAAATCTTCAGCTAACCTCTGATTGGCCCGATTGTTTTCTACACGGTGGACAAACGCTTTTGCATTGAGGGGGTCCCAGACTGACACTTGTGACGTTTGTTCCAGGCTGTGAAGAACGAGGTGAACGTGCCCTGCCTGAGGAACTTCGTGGAGAGCTTGTACGACGTCACCCTGGAGCTGTCCTCAAGGAAGAAGCACTCACTGGTCAGGATACAGCAAACATAACACTGAATGTCCAGCCAGCCTTGTTTTTGTACACCCCCACCGCCATGTGACAGCCTCCACTACTCAGTATAAGGCCGGGTGCACACTACACGATTTTGACCCGATTCGGTCGTGACCGACGCAGTTTCAGTGTCTGGACAGAAAGTGGTTCGTCGGGAGCTACTACTACTAGTGTGACATATTCTAAGATGGGCTACGAGCCGTCTGGGACACCTCACGACGTCCCGACGAAAAGACTAGCATGTTAGAATTTTCTTTTACTTTGTAGCCTAGTTTGACATCCCCTATGACGTGTAGGAGACATATTTCTTCACGTTAACCAGTAGGATGGCAGGATCAAGCATTGCTTTAGTAACTTGCAGTATGAAGCAGTGACGATTCAGTCAAATCAGCTGTGGTGGTGGTGGTACACAATTGGAAAATAATTGAAACGGGTTACCAAAACCAAAAACATTTGAGAACCACTGACACAGACCGCTTACCTCTCATGATGTCCTTATTATATATGCCACTAGATGGCGCCATCTGATTGTGTATGATTGTCTCGTTCTCTTTATTGTCATTGCTGTGTGCATTTATTTCTTTAGTAATTATGTCTTTATGTATTTGTGTTGTTGTTTTGTGCCTTTTAAGCCTCCTGTTGTCCTCGGGTTTCATACACACACCTTGTTGTGCCAGCAGTGCACATCATGTGTCTGTGTAAGCTGTAGAATTAGGTTTTGCGCCCTCTATCTGCCACAAAGAGCTAGTGCATTGGGTCAAATTGACCCGAAGGACCTCATGAGGGTTAAAAGCCTGTGGTCTCTGTGAATCCTCAAACGTTTCAAGGTCACTCTTGTGAAATGTTTCCGCAGCAGTGTATGTGCTTACAGGGATTTATACAGGAGGTCAGAGGGATAATAAAATGTGTATGAGATTTAACAACATCCCATATTGTATCTTATTTAGACATTACATAATGACATGTTTATGCTACTGGCTTCACTCTGGCTTGGGGATAACTATTCCATTACCAATGGGGAAATAAACATTTAATATTTTACCAATAGCTGTAACACATTTCAATTGTGTGTTATTTGTAGACCATAATAGGTGCATGTGAAGATGACAGTGATGTAATGCTCACTGTCTGTATACCTTACAGGCTCTGTACCCACTGGTGACCTGCCTTCTGTGTGTTAGCCAGAAGCAGTTCTTTCTCAACAGATGGCACATTTTCCTCAACATTTGCCTCTCTAATCTCAAGGTAACAGAGCCTCAAAAGTCACACACACTTAACAATAAGGTGATCTTTGTTGCTGAATTTATGTATAAATGAGTCATGCATTAACGTGTAGCATTGTGCACTGCATGCTGACCTTGCATATGCTGACAGCCATAACATTTACTCATTAACCATTTATCATATAGTTTGTAGCGTAGTGTAATGTAGTGTATTACAGTCATAAGTGTAATTAACGGTACAAAGAATGGTACAATAATATAGACATTGGTATTTAAGGGGTCAATATTTGATGTAAGTGTAATTATACAATGCTACTTAAATATAGACATTGGTATTTAACGGGTCAATATTTGATGTAAGTGTAATTATACAATGCTACTTAAATATAGACATTGGTATTTAAGGGGTCAATATTTGATAGTGTAATTACACAGAATGCTACATTCACATATTCATTATTTTATATTAAATATTATTATAGTTACAGTATTTTAGGGGGTAAATATTTAATTTGAGATACTGTATGTCATGCTTTACAGAGTAAAGACCCCAAAATGGCGCGAGTTGCTCTAGAGTCCCTGTATCGTCTGTTATGGGTCTACATGATCCGAATCAAGTGTGAAAGCAACACAGCAACACAGAGGTAAATGCAGTTATGTTCACACAAATTCATACAATTATGCACTGTTTAGTTAACAGTGTTTGTGGAATTTTAAAATATTTTACCTCCAAGAAAACCTTTGGAGACCTACTGTATGTCAAACCCCATAGACGTCATCTCAATTAACACTCATGATGTCCTCCGGGTCAAAATGACCCAAATCACTAGCTCTTTGTGGCAGATAGAGGGCGCTAAACCTAATTCT
>JAODUG010000012.1:1020988-1032283 GCA_027564795.1 Aphredoderus sayanus
CGCAAACACACATGCAGACAGCAGAGCTCCACACAGAGGGTCCCTGCTAGACACTTTCAGGTCCCTAACGAGGTCGCTAATTAACTCTCCCACTTGCGCAAGCTCGTTTTCATCCGAGGTGTGCGTTGCTTTTTTGACAGGAGAAAATTGCTGGGCAATTAAATCATCTGAAGACGAACACTCCAGCAGCTGGTATTAACAGCTAAATGCTACATTCATTTAAAAAAAAAGGAAATTGTGATTGTGGAGAGATATACAGTGAGTGACTGGCTGCTATACTCTCAAATAAACAGTTGAGGATGTATTTGCGTGAATGCATCACGTTTTGTGGGTGTACAAAAGATAGCTTAAAGGGAGATACAAAACACATACACAAATACTGAATCATACAAAGTTAAAAGTATAGTCTGCTATTGTAAGCTAGTTGTAAGCTAATAGACTTTTTGTCAAATTCATCAAACATCTCTTCTGATTTCTTTCCGTTCTACGTGAGTGCTGAAAAAATAATCTGGTTTTTCTACACAGCCCTGGCTTTGTAAATTTGAACATACTGTAAACAAAATGGTAAACACCGCTAACAACAACAAGGCCGTTGACTTCGCAATGTGTTTCAATGTGTGGGGCGGAGCTTCTGAGGGAGTTTGTTTTGATTTCAGCTCGTAAATAGCAAGCATTCTCGAGAATGACTAACCCTGCCTTCAAGACAAAGTATCTGACCATTATTAAAACATCATATGATTAAAATGTATTTTTTTTAGCCATTTATAATTAATTTTCTCCCACCAATGCATTACTGATTACTTTGCAGTTCTTGCATTCTCAGATGATATAAATATCTAAAAGCTACCGTGATGGGTGAGTTTATATATCATTTTATAAGAAAAATTTTGACGAGCTTGTTTTAAATTGCATTTGATGATTGCAGGCTAAAAAACACTGTTAATTGTTAAATCTAACAGTTTAATCGTCACTTACTCAAACGTGTCAGTCCAGGACAAGTTTGAGACTATTATAACCAAGGTTTTCAAGGAGTACACATGTATACAACAGTCTCACTGAACAATAGGTTGAGCTTTTAACTGTGAGATTAGCACAGATTTAGCCAATGGCATCGGAACCCTCCTCAGGCGGCACAACTGCACCCAGCTTGCACAAATAAAAGACCAAATTATCTGCAAAGTATATCAAACCGAGGTGCCGTGAACACATTATTCCTTCCTGCGTTCATTCCCCTGTCATTGTCAAGCACCCCCTCCCCAACCCCCTTTCCCACACTTCTCCTCCCCGAAAAACTGATTTTTGTCTCGTTTTGTTAACCTCGCTGGCAATTAACCCCACGCTGAGAGGCAGCCGCGCCGGCCAATAGGGCCTGGCCACCGCATTGTGTCATCTGTCCAGTACCAATGAAGAAAGGCACTTCTGTTTGCTTTTTCTTTTTTTTTTATGCGCTGGGGGTGAGGGGAGTGATTACCAAATGGGGCCCCTCCCCTTTCCCCCCCCCCCCATTCCCCTCAGGCTATGACAGCAGTCTGCGGGGCTGGAGGGTCTTATTTGTGTGTGTGTCACACAGTGATGGGCTGGTTTTGTGTATCCGTCACTGAGCCACTGTAGTTGATGGGGAGTCCCAAACCTCTGTGTGTGTGTGTGTGTGTGTGTGTGTGTGTGTGTGTGCATGTGCTGGAAAGTGAGGGAGGAGGGGAGGGGTCATTGTACCTATTCTACTCCATCTCTACGCTACCTCTCAATGGACGGATTAAAGAATATGCCTCAGTGTTAATCTTTGAACTGCACGCACATACACACATGCACGTACGCACAAGCAGAGAGATAAAGCGTACAGCTGCGATATGTAGGTCTCATTAGCACTGTGCAATGTGTCTTAATATGGCTAGTTGGCTCCTGTAGAGCGTAAGGTGCGCTTCTTTTAAGACCCTGTATCTCTTCCACCAGCATAATGAGAAAAAAAAGGTCAATGTCTTGCACAGGCAGCAGGGGTGTGTGTGTGTGTGTGTGTGTGTGGGGGGGGGGGGGCGGTATTAAACCCCGTGATCCCTGCACCCCTCGCGAGTTCACGGCCGAACTAGTGTCACGCCACGAGCCGAGGGGCCTAATTCATTTCTCTAGACAACTGTGAAATTTGTCATTGACATTAGTCATTAGCCCAAGGCTAACAAAAAGATGATCTCAGTTAATAAATGATCCCTAACAAGGATCTCTCTCTCGCTCCCTCTCTGTCTCTCTCACCCTTTCTCTCTGTCACACCTCTTCTCTCTGTCTATTTCTCTGTCTCTCACCCATGGTGCTAATGGCCAAGGCAGCTGTGAGAATGTTGTGCAATAAGACAACCCCCCTTCATTTATCTAGCATTATCCTCTCTTCCAGTCTCTTCCCTTCTTCCAGATGCCATGTTAGTGGCTGACATCGTAAGGACTTGTAGAGTATTGGGGAGGAAGGAGATAAGGGGTGATTTCGGGGGGCGGCAGGACAACTTCTGGGGAGCTGGCTTGTGTGTTTTTTCCCTCCTCACTCCTCCCTCCTGGCGTGTGAAGCGAAAGACATGCAGAGAGAGAGAGGGGGAGATGAACGCCTGGGGGAAAGACAACAGCACAAAGGGGGCGGGGCCAAGGGGGCGTGGCCAGAGTTTTTGTGTTTACAGTAGCGCTGCGAAAACCCAAGGTCAAAGGTCAAGCCGGCGGACGACTCACAAGTGCAGTCGCGGGCGGTAATCAAACACTTTTTGCTCCTCCACACATTTACATAATTTGAAAATAAAACCTATCAGGAGCTGTGGAGGTTGCATTTATTTATTTATTCTTTTTAATATCTTGTCCCCAATAATTGTTTCCTGAACGGAGAAATCCATTATTTGGCCGACGAGGAGCGGAGGGGTCTGTCTATCTCTGAAAACGTCAAGTCACATTTTCTGGTGGCGGCGGGGGGGGGAGGGGGGGGATTGTTGAAATTGTGTTTGCGAGGGGGGAAGGTGGGGCGGGTGGGTGTCCCTGCCGTCTGGCGTGGCAAGAGGGAATAATGCGATATTCCCCACTTTTCCCTACTCCGAGTTCCAATTTATTGAAGTAACAGAGCAGAAAATGCACTGACAGCTGTAGTAGCGCTTTATTGCGAATTAGTATATACATTCTGCAGTCCCAGCCGAGCCGAGCCAGGCTCCATTGTTATTTCCTGTAATTGCTGAAGCCTGGTAGAACGAAGGGGCATCGGCAGTCGCGCAATTACAAGCTAACGATGACAGGGTGTACTTTTAACATCAGAGCCCATTTGAAGCCGGGAGGGACGGGGAGAGGGGGGGATCGCCAATGGCGGAGGTCCGCCCGAGCCTCGTGCCGGGAGAGAGCAGGTGTTAAACAATGACAAATGCAAATTATATTGTTATTTTATTTGGTTTATTTTTTTTTTTTTGGTCAGAGCGCTCGTCTACGCTGCCGTCGTCCGGGCGATCACCGTCGTCCGGGCGATCGCCGTCGGCTGAACACTTTCGGTAGCCTAAATGCCTTCGACAAACTCGAGATTCTTTTTCACTTAAATGTGTCTGGTTCACTTATTTTCCATATATTGAGGGAATACAATGATGATTCGCCCTGCTGCCCATTCAAAGAAGCATTTTAGTTTTTATAATATGATGTGCAACATCCCAGAAAACCAGCCCACCTGAGCGGACTCTCACAACTACATACTGTAGAGTAGCAGCGTCTCCATTCACTGGCCATAATAATGGCCACCACTTCCACTTACTTGAAACTTACTATGTGGCCCTAGACAGCAACAGACTACAGCTTTAACTGCCAATCTAATTTCCTTTATAGAAAGCTGTCCAAGTAAAAGCAGCATCAGGGCTCACTTAAAAGTGTCAGCCAAACAACTCTCAACAACAGATACATACAGATAAACATCTAACTTCCCTTGCAGCTACAGCGGTCCCATTCACAGACGCACGGCTTCACACACCAGGCAACCAATAGCAGAGCAGCCTTAGGGCTTCATTCAGAGCCTTAAGTGAAGTGCAAGCAGGTGTGTTGAGAGAATATGACAGTTGCAAAGCGTTGTAGGAGCACTTGTAACATGGCCGTATGGAAGTCGGGTTGCAAGAACAAAGGCAACTGGCCATCCCCCAACCCCTCCCCCGCCCTCCCCCAAGAGTCCGAAACACCTTTTTTCCATTTATTGCGATATTAGGGGAATCTGAGATGGGAGGAGATGAGAGGCCGGCCTGCAGATGTACGAGAGGTTTGGGATCCCGCACCGCAAACGTGCTCTCCATCCCCCGAAGCTCCCCGGACGCTCGTTACAGCTGACTCGCCACGGCGTTCTCAGGCTCGCTGAAAGCCAACAACGCAGAACACTGTGTTTTAACAGCGCTCCGTCTGCAGCGGCGGCGCTGAGAAGCGCCCAGGGCGCACGAGGAGAAAGACGCCGGGACACATGGTGTTTGAACTCGGGCCCCGGCCAACGTGACGGGCAGGTGCACTGCCGCGGGCCCCGCATCCACCGCTCCGAAAATTGATGTCAAGTGAGAACGACTTGGCGGCTGGGGCCCCGAAACGCAGTCCAGGCTGCGTGAAATATGTATCGAGGCGCGTTCCAGCGGGGCGCGGGGTGGAGGTGCTCTTTGAAATACCCCGTTTTCTTCCTGCGATTGATTCACGTTGACTTGCGCTTTGGAACCAATTATACCGCCTCTTAACAAGCAAACACGCTTGTCAGGCAGTCGGGCCAGAACAGACCGAACAATTATCCCGGGATAAAGACAACGCACTGAAGGCTGCCGATTTGTAGTAGCCGTGCCTTCAACGCACTGTGTATCTTAAATGCGTTGTCCGCAGAAGCGGGGGCCTTAACAGCGTCGTGCGATGGCGCCTGAAGCCAGCGTCTCTAAACAACCGTGAGCCGGCAGCCCCTGGGATGGTCTCGCCCAGACGGGTGGTACTTAGGATGTAAAATGTGCCCGGCTGCAGTGTACACACTTGTCTTCCCTCACATTACATTTTCCATCATATTCCTTTTTTTTCTTCTTTTTTTTTGCGCCGTCTTCCGACGAGAGGCCCCCGTCTCGCACTCGCCGTTTCAATTTGCGACGACGCTGCTCTGAACTACATGTTCATTTACTGCCGTTATTACTTTGTCATGTCGGATGAATTGATAACATGACATAACTTGTTTGCCGGCTTGTTGCACCGGCTGCCTGATTATGAGGTCAAGTGCATTAACAAATGACAAAGTGGGAGATGGGAGAGAGGCCCCATGCATTCCTCTGAATGGATGTCTGTGCTTTCCTGTACAGGAATGATGGCTATTACTCTGGCCCCCGGAGGTTGTGCACAAGTCCCATCATCTCCCAGATCGACTTTATGTTTTGTGCAAAATGGCTACCGGCAAGAAAGAGATGATGAAAAATAAGGGCGCTCTGCAAGGTGTTCTATCTTAATCCCCCCTCAAAACTCATTCTGCCATAATGCCATAATGACATAACCTGAACTATGACCGACTTTATGTTTTTAAAATGATTTTAAAGGATTTGTTCTCATTGTGCAATTCATTTGTTCACATAGACCCCACACACACACACACACATACAGTAAATAACTTGGTTGTGGTACAGTAGCTTGCCTAGTGGTCAGTGGTTGATGGTCAACTGAAAGGCCCTGGGTTCAATCCATTCCTAGTACAATACAAATGCGTACTGAGGTGGTGACAATGTAGGTTATGTGGATACAAACCCTATATCTACATAGATCTCACTGTGTAGTACTTTAGCTTCAATGAATCCATTGGCTGCTCACAATTTAAAATGCTAATGTCACTTCTCATCTCTGTGCCGTTAGGGTCACAGGTTCTGCATGTTCACTTCCAACGGTTGCCCTTTCACCCAAAAGAGTTTCCACAAAAAAGGCAAAAGTTATGCATTCAGAACCACTTACTTCTCCTGTGTCAGATGTAGCCCAAAAAACATAGAAGGTCAAGATATTTATCGACAAGTTCCACGAAACACTCTTCGCCTCTCCATTACATGCCTATGGGCTTCATGTTTTCCTAATAACGGCGAGATGTCGGGAGGGCTTGTCAGGGATTTCTGAGGACAGAAGAGGAGGCGGTTTGAGAGGAGGCCCTGCCAAGGTCACAGGAGTTCATAAAGTTGCTAGGCTATGACCTGCAGCGGCAAACTATAACAGAACTATAACACAACGGGATGGAATCGTGACCCCAGGAAATGAGCAACGTGCTTTCTGTACCAATTTGAGGCTGTGTTACATAGAGGCTACTCTAAATTAGCCTATTTTAAAGGTTATTGTTGCTAGTCTAAAATCATGCTATCAGAACATGCATGATGTCATATCTGTCATATGAGAAGAGGAACATACGACATAGGGACATAAAAAACAAGTGATTTCAGAATGTCTAATGTATCCACGTTTGCTTTCCAAGAATTAGTAACTGAAACTTAACTACACTTCAAGTTGTACACCATGTAAATAACCAGCCCAGAAGCATCTGCCATGAAAGTAGACCTTTAAACATGCTATTAGCACTCTATAGGGCACTGAACAGTAGAGTGGCCATGCCGTACAGATGCAGGTTCCTTCAGGGTGCGAGCATATCACCGGCACTCTGGGGACACGGCGCAATACATCCAAAGAATCCCTATAATGTATTATCACAAAGTCAGACAGGGGAATCTTCAAACCCGACGCCTGTCACAGCAGGAAAAAAAGCTGACAAGAGAGCATTAAGCAGCTCCCCTCCCCATAGTGGAGGAGTCACTTTGAAAGAGAAAGAAACCCATAGCCGGTGCCCCTTTTAACAATCCTGCGGGGACAAGTCAAGCCCATGCTCCTATCTCAGATGGTACAACCTGCACACCTAGAATTACAATGGCGGGCACATCAAGGCGCGGCCAAGCCTGACTGACAAGTGCACCCCCCCCCCCCCCTCGGTACGGCGCTCGGCTCCCCCTTCATTTACATGTGCGGGTCTGTGGCGGCTGGTGGAGGGAGAGCTAATCAGGGCTCTCCAGTAGCAGGGGTTCTGAGCGGTACAACCCCTCCCTCTCAACCACCACCACAACTAGTATCACTCTTAAACGGGGGGGGATGCTCTCTTGCAGAATCCTCTTAGCAGCAAACTAAGGGAGAATTTGAGGATATGTCGCCTCACGGGATAAGGTGTTGAGGGGGGGGGGTCGATTTCTGTGTGATCAGGCGCTCATCTCTGCGGGGACTGACCTCCCCCTCTTTCGTGACACCTCCCATTAATACAGCTTTAATTACACTAAGTCAACCTGCTCCTCCTTCACCCCCCATCTCTCTGTCTCTGCGGGGGACCACTCCTTGCCTCCCTCTCCATTAAGGGGGAGAGGGAGGGAGAGAGAGAGAGAGAGAGAGAGAGAGAGAGAGAGACAAAGAAAGTGAGAGGTAAAGAGAGATAAAGAGAGGGAGAGAGACAAAGAGGAAGAGAGGGAGAGAAAGAGGTACAGAGAGATGAAGAGGGAGGGAGACAGAGGGAGAGAGGGGTAGAGAGAGGGGCAGAGAGAGGGAGAGAGGGGTATAGAGAGTATCTAGTGATTTTCTACACAGACAGCAGCGGGTGTGTGATGCCATTTTCAGCCTCCCAAAGTCTTATCACAGATTCTCGCGCGTGACATATTTCTGGTCTGCGAGACTCAATTAATTTGCGTATGCGTGAGCCTACGCGTGTGTGTGTGTGTGCCCGTTAGGGACACAGTGTCGTAAATGTACTTTAAAAGCCGACGCGACTGGACTTGTCAGGGTTTTCTGAGGTTTTTTTCGTTTTGGGGTATACAGCTCCAGTCTTCTTTTGTGTCACAGTGTTAACTACTGATGCCTGGGCTGTTTCTTTGTTGGACAGGACCTGAAAAGATAGGCCGATGTTGTCACCTCATTCCTAATCCTTTGTATCTTAATGATATGTTGGGTACATTTCACGGCACAAAACAAAGACATTTTTCGGTCTCATGGCCACGGATGCCCCAGAATGGTGGCGTGCGCCAGCGAAACCGTTGGCAACGGCTCTACCCCCACATTCCGCGACGGGCCTCCTTTAAGCTCGGAGCCTGGACGTTCCCCTGGCGACCAAATGTTATCAGCCCATTCCAGCAAGGCACCCTCTATTATGATTTATGTTTCCTAGGATAATAAAGTACAGTATCGGTAACATGTGTAAAGTGATCCCCCAGCGCCAACCTCTGTCTCCTTGATTAATGCCGATTTAATTAAGCGCCACACTAATTAAGCGATAAATAATTACAAGGTGTGCATTTATGCAAAGATAATAGCACACCTTGGGTGAAGCCAGGCCCAGGAGAACGCGTCCAATCAGATTGTGCCTTTGGACAAACAATAGACTAAGATTAAGGTCTGGTGTAAATGGTTGACCATTGTTGTGAGGCGTATTATCAAGCAAGCGATAATCACAATTGTTACATGCCCTGATATATTGAAAAATATATTTAATAGCCTAATAATCACTACACTTAACCGAAATGAGCGAAAATGAACGCTAGCGCATTGCAGCTCATTATTCTGGGAAGCATTGCATATAGGTACAAGACTGGAATAACGTGTGTTTATGATGTAAACATCTATAGGTAGTCACTGTCTACAAGACACAGAGCAGCTAGCTTCAACTCTGTATCAAAGCTTGAGGCGGGCCTGCAGGTCAATAAACGCATCAATATTTCACAGATTAAGTTGCCGTCCTCAACGCAGGGACGTCCAGCAGGCCCATTAATCACACTGCACCTTACTGTCCCACGCCGCACAACCCAGGGGCCCCCACAGCAGAGCTACCAATTTCCTCTGGGTTGGTGTCAGCAAGCCTCATCCTCCAAGACTACCTCTTGGTGCCGAGGTAGTCAACCACCCCCATCACCATGTACCTCCGGTCACAGTGCCTATTTGCTGTAAATATGCTCCCCTCACCCCCCAAACGTCAAGCATCTCCACATAGCGACTGTTGATATGTGTATAAGAGGAGTGTTATTTACACTGATTAATGGTTCCCAAGCTTTGGCAGGGTGTAAGCCGCTTGCATTCAGACAGCGCTGACAAATAAATCTATCAATCATACGCGGGCTTTTCTAATCCCCGAGCCATCAGGCAGAGTTGCAACCTAAACACTTTGTCACCGAGTGAACCACCGCCAACACACACACACACACACACACACACACGGTGTGAAGTTAACGCAGCACTTTAGAAGGATACATAACAGCTAGCTTCTAATGTATAGCAAATGGGGGGGTACTCACTTTGAGAAATGTATACTTAATATGATTTTAAACCATGTTTCATTTGACACATGACTGCATGTTGATGTATTTGGTAAACTAACTTACAATAGACTCACTAGCCATAAATTATTATGGTTTGTCCCAAACAAGTCATGAACCACTTATAAAACCACTATCCCTGGAAGATTCAGCTGAATAAGGCAGAAACAGCCACTGTTGACCATCTACATCTTAAGTGCAGTTGCTGTAAAATACCTGATAGTATGTAGGTTTGTACTCACCGTAATAATTGTAGACAATACATTCACATTATAGTACCTCTCACTGCAAGTGAGTCAAAACCACGCGTTGGCATAAATCACTATATAGCTCTATTTAAAACCTGGAGTGCTTTGTCACTGTATCAAAGCGCCGTAGAGGTGTGAGACACAATAACAAGTAGAGACATCAATCGCCGTCCACAGTCCTCACGGGCCCTGTCGTCTGCGGTGCAAAAAAGGCACGGCTGCCTATTGTGAACAAGCCCCTAGTCGCTCCCCGCCATCTGTGACTAAAAACAAAGGCTGTGATCACACTGAAGACATATCGCGACTGTAGCACTTCCCATAATCTGCTCAGAGGTCTGTGCTGTTATGGCAATGCAGGGTGAGTTCAATAAAACGTAGAGCAGTCATTTAATTAAACATTTGGCAGCAAAAAAATCAATTAGGCAAAAATAAGTCTCTCTTTTATCTCTCCCGGAGATGGCTAATACGTGTTGCGCTGTGATAGGAACTTCCATAGACATCCAGTGTCAATTCTAATTAGTTTGTGTTGTTCTTTTTACTCTTTATCTGGGTTCAGAGAATATGCAATTGCTGCTTTTTCGTAGCCCTCAGGTGGAGTGAGGCCATGTTGTCTACAGTGTTGTGTCCCTCTTTCCCTGAATGCAAATTCATAGAAGCCGCCTAGCGGACGCCATTGTATGGAAGGCTGGACATTCAAGTCCCACATGGAAGTCCCTCTAAGTAATGCTAAGGGGAAATTAATAAGAACTCGCGTGTGTGTGTGAGTGGGGGGACGGGGTATGGAAGATTACCTGTAATCACTAACGCTGCCTCTAGTGGTGGCCCCGTATTATCCCACACCTTCATCCCTTATAAAAATATCTATCACACATCGCCGTGGCGGCGGGTAGAACTGGCGGTGGCGGTGGTGACGGGCGTGGAATGCCAATGGCCTCATTACTTGTCATAGCACATTGTAACTGGAAATTGCTTCTTTCAGGTTTTGTTTGCTCAGCCAATTACAATAAACTCTCGGCTTGACACGTTGTTTGCACAGATGTAGCGCATTAATAAACATGAGCTCTAATCTGAATTATTGAACTGCTCGCCCGTAATTCTGACAACGGGATTTGGGGGGCCCCCCTGACGGATGGCTGGGATGGGAGAGGGGAGAGCGGACGCCCCAGCGTTCCCCGGGACGGGGCCCAGGACGGAGACGGCCTTATCGCAGGAGGAATCCTCTAATTAAACGGGAGATACGAGGTCCACGGTCAGCCAGGTAAGCCCAAACTCGCCGATGGTACCAGGAGCCTCTGGCACGCCAAAACACACAAACCCACGGACAATTGATGATTATAGAATGATTATAGAACAGCAGCAACAACAGCAGACAGGTGGTAATTATACATTGAAAACTAACAAGGGAGTACTTATTAGTATTATTATTAATACTAGAATGAAAAACGCTGACTGACTTCGTAAAGGGACCCACACTCAAAAATGGGGTCTTCAAACTCATGTCATATATGGTACTGTATAACCTGGGGTCACATTAGCATGAACCCCTCCGTGAGGTCATACGAGAGAAGCGTGGTCATTATGCAGGCCCGCACACGATTACTAATATCTCCATGTACTGCACATAGTGCACAGTGTACACGGATATCTCCATGTACTGCACATAGTACACAGTGTACACGGATATCTCCATGTACTGCACATAGTACACAGTGTACACGGATATCTCCATGTACTGCACATTGT
>JAODUG010000012.1:1065384-1086603 GCA_027564795.1 Aphredoderus sayanus
AGCGACCCCCCCCACACCCCCACCTCCCCCCCCCCCCCCCCCCCTAGCTACAGCTGGACAGAGCATTACCATACACCTTTTTCTTTTTTTTGTTTAAACCACACCAGTTTTTCCCAGATTGCTTTGTGTCAAAGTGGCAGGCCTAAGACAATGGCCGCCTGCGTGTGGCGGTTTTAAGGTCGGCGGCGGGCAGGTGAGTCCCAGCCAGTGAGTGACAGCCACCATGCCGACCCCCCCCCCACACACACACACACGAGAGGGAATGATTCTTCCAAAGGGATTCGGGTACACAAAGCAATTCAATGTTATTTAATGAAATATTTAGCAAAAATGTGTCGTCGTTAGCCTGTGAGTGCGCTGTGTGTGTGTGGGCGTGCATGTGTGTTTGCGCGCATGCACGTGTGTAAAGTGATTCTTACAGGGTCGACCAGAGAGGCACAATCTCCCCATTATGCCCCGCTCACTGTGACTACAAGGGAGCGTTTCATTCTGGTCCCCCCGGCTCAGTGTGAAAAGCCCCGGCTCCGTCTGTCCTAACAGGGACTTAAAGAGCTTCCGCTGGGGCTATTTCTGCTCCACGCGGGCCCCGGCCAAGCACCGAAACAAGGGGGGAGAGGGGGTGGGGTGGGGAGAGAGAAGAGCCAAGCCAGGCTCTCCTCCCTCGGCCCTGGCACAGAGGCTGGGCCGGCCATCAAGCGATTACACGCTAGCTTGGCAATCAGGAGGAAATCCAGTCATTAAAAGGCTTTTACACTGGCAGACAGCTTCCACTGGACCCCCTGTGATGACAGACACCCCCCCCAAGGGGGCGCCTGTGCTGGTTTCACATAGCAAAAATAAAATGTGAGAAGGATTAGGTGGGATTTGGTCATTTGCAAGCACATTGCAAATGCACACAAATTATGAATACAAAATTCGAGTTTACACACACACACACAAAGCAAACTCTAGTTTGCTCACGTACTTTCCTGACGTCCTAGAGACGTTATGCTGTAGGCTATGCTGCAGTACATAATGCAGGCAGGGGCCACGTCCAAGGTTGTGGGCTTATCGACTGTGGCACACGTAAACAGCAATTTTGATTGGTGCGCGAGCGGCGGTCGAGGTTCCAACACATTGATTTGACTTCTAATTCAAGGCCAACTCCGCTAGGTTAGGTGTTGTGCCTGTTTTGGTCCAGTGCCGCAAAAAAAGTAATGAGCGCTACACACAACACATGCAGTATGTGTTTTATATCAGCTATATCACTTTTACTGTAAGGAGAATTGACAATCGTGGAGCAGAGTGCACAAGTTGGGCCTAAAAAAGTTATGTCATAACTCGTGTGCCCGTCTTTGCTACATCTGGCTTTGTGATTCGAATTTACACCAAGCCTGACTAATCGCAGTCGTACTGTAGCTGGATTGGTCTCAAGATGTGCTTCCTTGTGAAAATATGAAAACGATGATTAGATTCTCTCTAGATTCTTCCTTCAAACCAGTGTGTCAATGAAATGTATTTGACTGAAAAATATAGAAAAACCCGCCAATCAGAATTTTCAACAATATAAGGTTTCTATTATTGTTTTGGGTTTGTCCGATCATTGACGAGCTCTTCTCATCCCGTAATGACAGGGCAAAATGTCCACCATAATCCCTATAGGGCCAAAATAGGAAACCGTAGGCCACATTGAACTCCCACTGAACTGGTTTACTTTAAATACCCCTTCCCCACCCTCCTCATATTTTCTGCCAAGGCTCTGAATAGATAGCGGAGCTCTTTCTAGATTAAGGTATCCCTTGGAGATATTTAAACTCCCTGTGTGCAAGCGCTGCCTGTGGATGTGGATGTGGAGGGTTATTAATGCATTATTTACACATGCTTCCTGCGGTCTTCCATTGTGGTCGCCTTGATTAAAAGCGGTATTGCTAAGGAGGCACTTTTTTCACTTGGGCAATAGAAGACAGAAGTTACTTTACGGGGCAAAAACTTCTGTTGTTCTTTTTAAAGTACCCAGTGTTGGGTCATTTCTTAAAAAACTTTATGGGATAGCGGCTGGAGTAAATACAGTACCTGTACACTGAGTCAATACAATCTATATCAACTGTTTCATACCCCCAGTTACATACTCATGAACTCATGCTGTGTACTGTATGTGTGGATGAATGGAGTAAGATGCAAATTAATTGCCCGTTTTGAGATGAATAAAGCTTTCTAAATCTAAATCAGTATACTGTATATTAATACATGTATTGTTTATGTTTTACATGCTTGTTAATAGACACTGGTTGTATTAATCCTTGAGGTATATTGAGACCCGTTAACACATTCAAGAAAACTAATCTGGTCAAATGTGCTGCCCTGGCAACAGAAGCTATAGTGCATGCATACTGTATAATTCTATGCCAGTGCACTACAATCCCTGGCAGGGATTTCCTGCTATGTGACGACCCTTTAATTAGAACATTGTCTTCTAGCGGAGAGAAAGAACAATGACCCAGGGCGTCCAGTCCTCCTAATAATAATTCCCTGGCTAAATAAATAAAGTGCCTCGTATATTGGACGGTCATGGGGGACCATGTTTTAGTGGTATTCTAATTGAAATACATGATTTCCGACAGCTTGTTTCCGCACTTGGTCGCAATGAACCATATCTGATTCGTCATTAAGTAATTATGAATGCTAATGCAAATAAAGCACCTTTCATTGCTTGCTCACTCTCTCTCCCTCCCTCTCTCTCTCTCTCCCTCTCTCTCCCCCTCCCTCTCCTGCCCCCCTCCCTCCCCATGTCATCTCGTAAGGAAATTAATCACTCGCTCCTTGGCGGAGGACGAGAAGAAGATGATGATGACGAGGACGCAGCCGTCTGTGGGACGGTTGCACTCCGGTGTCTTTCCGTTTCTGAGATGTGAAGAAGTGAAGGGCAGACATTAATGATGCCTGGGGGATTCCACCAGCAGACAAAGTGGGGGTCGCCTCTTCCCTCCCCGTATTCCTCTTGGTATTAATACACCGGTGTAGCAGCAACAGCGAGACCGAGTCGTTTAGAAGTCCCCCCGTAAAGCACAAACCCAGAGCGTTTTGCAGCAATTACAGGCAGATTGGGGATTTAGATATTAGTGCCCGGCGGTCCATTAGCTGGTAATTTGCCTGTCTTTCTTCTCCCACTCTCAGCAGAAGATCTCAACCACTCTAATCCTGTAAATAATAGCTGCGCGGAAGACAGGAGAGAGGGGCTCTGATAGCCGAGTGACACAGAAAGCGACTATAAGGGTAGAACTCAAGAAGCGGATGGATGGATGGGTGGATGGATGGGTGGGTGGATGGATGGATGGATGGGTGGATGGGTGGGTGGATGGATGGGTGGGTGGATGGATGGGTGGATGGATGGCTGGATGGGTGGATGGGTGGGTGGATGGATGGGTGGGTGGGTGGATGGATGGATGGATGGATGGGTGGATGGATAAGTGGATGGATGGATGCAGGTTTCCATGAATGGTTGGCAGAGAGGTTGGCTACAGCGTAAACACACTTAATTATGATGCTATAAGCATGTAAGCTATAACAGCAACAAGTTATTGCACAGGCAAAAACATTAACATTATTAAGATTAATCCATTTATCTGGGATGTTGACAGCTAGCAGACGCAAATATATAAAATAAAAAACATACTAGGACAAAGCGCTGAATCAACATATGGCTCTGGAAACTTTGAAATATTGTAGATCCAGCTTGCTATTTTTAATAATCAAGCCTGTATACTGACCTATGACACTAGACATTACGGAAAGATAAATGATCAATAAAACAGAATAAAACACGTAGCAGCATAGAACCACTAGCATGAAGCTACAGTATGGTACAGTAATTGGGTTGTCCGTGACTCCAGCGTGTTCAGAGGGTGGAACACTGGCGGTCCCTGCGGCCTAGCCCAGGGACCGCCAGTGGCTCCGGGGTGACATTAATCACGGTCCCCCCCACACCCACCCCCACCCTTGCATCGATCGCCAGGATAATGGTTCCGCTTATCACCTTGGTGGTTCCTAGTGGGGGCTACAGCCAGGGCCATTCTTTGTGTCTTTCATCTGGCTCTCTCTCATTCCCTGCATCTCCCATATCTCTACTAATACCATGTCAATCCCATCAGACGCTAAACTATCTAATGCAGTACACAGTATTGTAATGAACATATACCCATTAAAAACACACCATATTAAAAATGGGTTCATGCAGAACACTTCCTTGTTGACCAAGCGGCTGCGATACCGACTCTGTACCAGTTGTGGAATAAAGAGTAGCCATCCATCTCCCCCCCCCCACACACACACACACACCAACACCTCTAATCTCTCATTGCTCTCTGCATGAGCAAGAAGGTTAGCCCGAAATCTCCGCAGATCAATTAGGGAAGAGGAGCTGCCCTTCAGACGGAGAATGGGAGGAGGGGGAGGGAGGAGGGGAGGCGGGGGACAGAGCTGGACAGGGGACAGGAGAGCATGCTGGATAGAGGAGGTTACATTTGCATATCAGCTCGCGGCTCCCAGCAGCAGGCCGGCGACTATGCGGTGGCGACAGGGGGGCAGGGTCTGACTATGTTTGAAGCGGCCATGTTTTGTGGTGACGGGTGGTACTGCACCCGGAGGAACCGGCTGCAATACACACCCCATTCATAAATTCGTTATCGGTTTTACTGCTACGCAAAAAAAAAAAATGCAGGTGCCACACTTGGCTCATATGCTCCTTCATAATATTATGCGTATGTACATATATTCTTCTATAAACGTGAATAACGCCAGTTTGGACGATTATTTGTCATGATGTAACAACCATTAGGTCTATGGGCAGACCTGGGAAACACTTGATGAGTGCATGCTTGGCCTTGTTCAACAGTGTGCCTTGAAATCACATTGAAGCAGACAGCCGTTCCTTCTGCTCAGTACTCTTTCAGTACTTCCTTCAGAGTGTAGTTCAAATAAGGTATCCTGCTTAGGCAGTACTTCATGAACAGTATGTGTGAACTACATATAGTAATATACTGAAGACAGTAACTAATACGTTCACACGTTTCCAATAAGGACCTCACATTTTACACTGAATCACGACAGCAGATTAGCTCCGAGGAGGACATTATAAAGCTCGGCTGTCGAGCTGAGCGATGTCCTCTGAACAAACCGATATGAGCTCGGCCCTTTGCCTCGAGCATCGCAAAAGCACACCACACAGCCGTCACACGACCAACACGACATTATGCTAGCGCTAATCACATCCGCTGTCTAATTTAAGTTAACAATAATGCGAGCGTTTGGGGTCTCTCTCTCTCTCTCTCTCTCTCTCTCTCTCTCTCTCTCTCTCATGCATTGGTAATGAGGTGTAGGCTTATTGACTCTGGGTGCAGATATGATTATCTTCCCCCAGTGCCCCTATTCTCCCCCCCCCCTCCTCCCCCCCATGCTTTCATTAGGTGGGGATAAGGCGTGTTTGTTGCATGTATATTGATTTCTGCTGATTGTGAGGAAAAGGGCCCCGAGTGAGACTCATTACATTTCAAAGATGGAGCTGGAACTTCAGGGGGGGGGGGGGTGGTCTGATTGGGTGAACACTGGGGACCCGTGGACCTGATCCGGGCTGGGCTTCATCGCCTCTCTAGATGGAGGTCCTCACACTGTAGGGATCAGCACAGCAGGAGAACGCAAGGAAAAGGAAGTGGCTCTCCAAAGCCAGTCCTGGTGCGAAGCTGGCCAAAGTTCAGTGCAGCTTTAAACCAGGTAAGAGTACACTGCTGTGCCTATGCTGATGAGTACACATGCTCTATGTGCAGAGCAAAGCCAAAGTCAATGATTTGCCTTTGCCTATATAAAATGTACACACACTATTTCTTTGCTGTTATTGTTTCTGCTTCCAGTTCTCTTCTGTTGCATTCTTACTCACAGTGAAAGCTGTTAATTAAAAAGGGTATTTAGCATTATGGTGTCCTGTGAGAACAACATCTTTAGTTTCATTTAATGTGCGTCTAAAATTGTCAAAATTATTTGTCTAAACATCTTTTCCTTCGTATCCTTCCCTGCATGCCCATTAGCGTGCTGTGTGGCACCCGTGGTTATCCATATGTGGTGGGCAAATGTCTGGCATTATAACCTACTCTCTGACACTGTAACCCAGGCAGTGGATGGAACCATAGCACTCCAGCACTATTACATATGTTCAAAGTGCCCTCTACGAGGGCATTTGTCCTCGTAATGCAGCTCTATACCACGGGTTGGACTACCCACTTGGGCTAATGAGTTTGCTGGCACCGTCAGTGTATGTCTAATGACGTTGTTGACACCGATGGCACATATTTTGTCACGGCCCCTGGCAATCTCCCGGCAGCCAATGTCCCCCGCACCGCCACGGGGAAGGGGGGGGGGCACGGTGCCCTGGCGCGGGGCGAAGCCACCGTTTTTGGCAGGCTTCCGCCAAGTAACCTGCTGCTTCTGTGGCACAGCTTTGCGGGACACAAATTTGTTCCCCCCTTCCCCCCCCGACCACCCCCGCTATTGTGAAAAGAGACCTCTCTGGCACCCGTCCAGTGCCTCGCCAACCTCGGCCTCATCTGCATATCTTTATTATCCGGTGCCGGTTCTGACTGAAAAGACGACGGGAAGAGTGAACAAGAGACAGAGAGAGAGAGAGAGTTGACGAGTTTGTCGCGCCATCTGGGCCCTCCATTTCTTCAACGGACACAAATTAAAACTCAACCTGTATGGCGGGGATGTGTGTGTGTGTGGGGGGGGGGATAGAATTGTCAAAAGGCAACAAGACTTCTAATCTCACTCTCCCTCTGTGTGCTTTTTCTAAAGGGGGAGGGGGTGTGGGGTGGGGGGGGGGGGGAGAAAGACTATTTAATAATTAGAGGGGTCGAAAGCTCATAGAGATGAAACAATGCCCCCCCCCCACACTCCTATTCCACTCCCTCTATCGCCTGTAATGACTTGAGCGCTGATGGAGAGGTCCTCTTTGAGGATGACATTCAAATGCTGACATTTGAATTATGTCTGTTTATCAGAGAGAGAATAGAGCGCCTGCCTTTGTTTTGTTTTGTTGTGCCGGCGTGGCGCTCGAGCGCGGGGAGGCTCGTGCACGTGCGCTGAGCACACGCACGTGCACGTGCACAGGTGCGCCGCCTTCGCAGGTCGACTTTCATCGAGACCCGTACGCACGCTAACATTAAGCACGTACGTAATTGCTCGGAAGGAACCTGAAGGGACGCTTCTTTTACGAGGTGTGGTAAAGAAGTAAAGACGAGAATTAGGATAGCGAACTTTTATGTTTGTGTTTTGTTTTTGTGCGTGCATTTTTATTTCAGGCAGTTACATTAAGACAGTCGTTCATTTGAAAGGAAAAGACAATAAAAATCACATATTGTAGCAAACCATCGACTGTATTACCAGTTAATTTAATAAGGAAGTGGGTATGGAACGTATGTGGCGAAAGATTCCGCCACAGTCCATGTTAACCTTCAGGATCACATCATGCACTTAAGGCAGATAAAAATTTGCATGGGGAAGATTTATTGTCTTTCAAACAAGTGGGTTGCAATGCAAAACAAAGGCCACCTCGTCGCAGTGTGGTCCAACCCCAGCTGCCCGTCAAAAGTCGGAAATCGAAAAATCTGGGCCGATCCATCATGCTGGCGACGGGAGAAATTATTAAATTCAACCTCGTCCACTGAATGTATTCAGTGAATAATACGGACGTAAACCGCTGTTGAACAAAGGCATTCTAAAGTCAGCGCTCACTACTGTACATGGCTGTTATGTTGTGAAGGGTTGGGCTTGGTGGAAACGGCCAGAGAAAGGAACAGAGAGGGAGGGAGAGAGAGAGAGAGGGAGAGAGGGAGAGAGAGAGCAAGTGAGCTGTGTCCTCCAGCTATCAGGCACACCATCCTATCCATCTGAACTCTGCTATGCCCCCATATATCCACATCCCACGTGGCATATTTAAAAACAAGTCTACCTATTGAAATGATGTGAGGGCCATATGGTCAGTATGTCTGGCCTGCTGAGGCTACAGTAAAGGAAGACAATTGCAGATATTTATCTGTTTATCCTTTCAGGGAAGGATGCATGCATACAGTTTTGTCATAGCCATAAGTATGTGTGTGTGTTGTATGTGTGCGTGTGTGTATCTGCACGCATACTGAACGTACGAGTCTGAATGCACACACATATTTTTGTCATAGCCATAAGTGTGTGTGTGTGTGTGTGTGTGTGTGTGTGTTCGTGTGCATGTACGTGCACAAGTATCCACGTCCAGCGTGACGTCGCCCGGGCGCCCACTCTTTTGGGACTAGAGTTAAAACTACAGTGAAAGCATATTTCTAGAAGATTCCCTAGAACTCGTAAGCAAATTCCTCTCCCCTCCAGTGGCGAGAGCTGCGTGATTGCCATGTCGGCGTGTGAGAATAATATAGATTTGCAAACGTGAGGGGCAGACCAAGTGGAAAATGAGATGATTGCTAAAGTATGTTCTGCCTGATAAACCCAAATTGCGTTTGTCTAAGTGCTGGCAGGAGCAGGGCCACAGCAGCACCTCGCTGGCGCCTGGCAGGGTCGATGGCTGAAAAGGTGGGAAGCGAAAAAAGACAAAAAGTAAAAAGAAGCTAAATACGAATCTTTTTATTGATATTCGTTCCAGACACCGTTTATACTTCTAGGACTTAAAAAGCTGTACTGTGCAGCTTAGCGTGGTATCTTGGCCTGCAGTAGAGTCTTTAACATTAGCCTGCATGGTCCTCAAAGTGAAAAGGCTATGAACTTTGGTTGGGTGGTGGGTGTTAACACAAAAAGCCACACCGCTCATCCAATGCTGTTGTTGTGCCTCACTAATGTGTCACTATAAAGCTCATCATATTTACAGTGCATTGCCGCACAGAGACACAGTGGGGTTCAGGGCTGATGGGCGTGTTGGCCAACAAGTGAAGGTGTTTTCAGACAAACACAGACCCTGACCCCCACCCCGCCCCCCCTCCCCCACCGCCTCAACCCAAGGTCAAGGTTCAAACCCGGCTAAGGTCGAGGCGTTTGGTTACAACAGAGGGGTTATTGAAAAACACACACACACACACACATACACACACACACAACAGGGCCTTTTGTTTGGCATCTTTGCCGCTTGGCTGAGCACACTTTGGGGTTTCGGCTGTTCTCGGTTAGCCGTGGCTCCTGGGGCAGGCCCCTGCCTCGCCCCGGCCCTGGCCGAGCTCGGGCCGCCCCTCCAGCGCTGGGAGATGGTTCTGTGAATGAAACCATGCGTGTCTCCGCAGCCTTTCTAATGGTAATGACAAGCGACGGCTACAGGACAATGGGAAGAGAATTATGGGATGTTTTGGGGGGTTATGGGTGTGGAAAAAGAAGAACGCTAGGGTGTGTGTGTGTGTGTGTGTCTCTGTGTGACTGTATGTGTGTGTGTGTGTGTGTGTGTGTCTGTGTGTCCGTGTCTGTGTGTGTGTGTGTCCGTGTGTGTCTGTGTATCCGTGTCTGTGTGTGTGTGTGTCTGTATGTCTGTGTGTGTATGTGTGTGTATCCATGTCTGTGTGCGTGTGTGTGTGTGTGTATCCGTGTCCGTGTGTGTGTGTCTGTATGTCTGTATGTGTGTGTGCGTGTGCGTGTGTCTGTATATCCGTGTGTGTGGCAGGGTGGCATCTCTCACCATGACAACAACAAATAAGGCAAAAATTCCCATAAAGTTATGGAAGAAGAAAATGCTGAACAGATAGGGCAGTAAAGGTTGTTGGGGGGGGGTTCAGGAATCCTGCCCTGACAATTAGGACAATTAGGACAATTATGGCGAGAAGGACACCTGCCCCCGGATGTTGACATCTAGGGTCCGCCTCCCGGAGGAGGCCCCCATAATAAACAAGGCTTCACACAGACTGGCTGGGGTTTCATGTGACCTTGATGCAAACTCATCAACTTTAATGCTTAAAAAAAAAAAACGTTTAATTAAATAATGGCACTGTACCGAGACGATTATGACACGGTATATGCTGTGGTCGTATCCTCTGATTCTGCCTGAATGAATTTGTAATAAGATTCTATTATTGGGAGAAATACAGTATTTATCAATTTCCTTCACTATTGTTGATTTGGGTCTTGTTTTAAGTTAGCCCCTCCAATGAACGGTGAGAGGGTGGAGTTAGAGAACAGCGCACCAATCAGCAATTTTCAGGTTGTCTTTGATTGGATTCAGATCTATTGTGCTTTGTTGAGTCAGTCTTACTTTGTAAAGACTTGAAATTACAATAAAAATACAATCAAAGTAATAATCATGCATTTTACCAAGGCCTTTTACCAAATAATGTATTACCAAAGGGTGTTTTTCTAGTAGTATTAGTACCATTTGAAGGATATTAAAGATATTGTATTGTTGCTAAAAACTAAAATGTATGTAAAACATACAGTACATTGTGAGTGAATATTGTGAGACAACACCACTAGAAAAGGGGGCAACACAATGACCAAACTGCAGTTTCACATATTGTATACACTTTTTCAGTCATATAAAGTACTGAATGGAGCAGAATACTCGAATACGTTTATATACCAGTTTGTTTAGGTGTGTACAAAAAGCGTGTTTACATCATAATGTATAAATCCTAATCATATTTACAGTTCTTTATGACATTTACAGACCCAAACTGCCCTAACTGGCCAAACTGACATAAGAGTGTGTGTTTGCCTGTGCATCACTACCACCAGTGCACAGGCAGGAGTGGGCCAAGCTACTCTCACAGTAGGTAGACCACTAAAACAGCCACAGCCATTATCGGCTTTAGAATATTCCAACAAATAGCTGGCCACGTCCCTGTAGCGTGTTAATGGGCTAATTTGTCCCGACACTGGGACAAGACTGCAATCAATGCTATGGTTTTATAAGGAGGCGTAATCAGATAACTGCTCGCTAGTAATTAGAAGCAGGAGTGCAGCTAGTTGGGAACCAGACCTCTCACACCCGGCGCCCCCAAGAGCACCGTGGGAATGCAGGTCGCGGGGTCAATTTCAAAATTAGTTAAGCCTGATGTGCTGCCACTGACCTGCACAGGTGCTCCCTCTTTCCCTCGCTACTCTCAACTTCCTCCTGTCAACCCCGCTGGACCGGCGGGGAGGATGGGGGTCACGGGGACCACCTTTCCACCCCACCCCACCCCTCTCCTCTTCCCCCAGGCTTGGCCTGGTCCATTAGACGAACCGCGAGGAAGCCCCCAACGCTAGCGCTTACGCTAATGCTAGTGCTTACACTAATGCTAGCGCTTACGCTAAAGCTAATGCTAACGCTAACATGTTGCACAGGACCTCCTGGTCGATGCGCACGCTCCGGCTAAACGTCAGCGCAGTGCGCATCGTCTAGGTGCCTTTCACGGTAAACTAGGGAGTTCTTATATGGGAAGCTGTGTGCAGCTAAGTGGTGAGTTTTAATGGAGGGCGAGGTGCCCTTGAATATCTCTCCCTTGAGGTTGGAGTCCATCCAAAGCGACACAAACCAGTGGCACAAACATGATCATGTTAGAGTTTCGCAATTCCTCAATACTGTAGTTCCCTTTAAACACAGACACACATACTCACTAACGTACCTCTTCCACTTCACTTGAGAATACCAGTTTCTTTTTTCCTCCTCTCACACCAAAACAAATCTCACCTCGAACCCCCCCCCCCCCCCACCTCTCTGCCTCCCCCTGCTCCCCCTACTTCCTCTCGGCCCTGCCGTCCCTGTTTTCTCACTGTGTGTGTGTTTCTTTTCGTGCCCGGGACGTTGCTGGCGCGCCTGACGGAGCCGGTGCTGGGGGCCCACTGGTGGGGAGCCCTGCTGAGGCGAGGCGCCCCGCTGCTCGGCCCCGTCATGTGTAATTAAACATTTGGCCCCCACAATTACCCAGCAGTGTACACAAGCCGGCGTCGGGCCTCGGCACAATATGCATTTCAAAGAGGAATAACCCTCCCCCGAACCGACAGGAGCGAGGGGGGGGGGAGGGGCCTGGGGAGATGGAACAGGGTGGAAGAACTAAAAAATAAAAAAAATAAAAAGGGAGAGTGGAATGCCTAATTTTGTTGGGAAAGAAAGTTAGAAAGAAAGAAAGAAAGAAAGAAAGAAAATAAAAAAGGTCCTCAGAATATGTGCTGGAAATAAATACTGATAATGAATCAGAGAACTAATATGAGACTTATACACTGATAAACTAAAATCTATCTGCTAGTGCTTAGTAGACCAGCGTTTCATTTAACCCTCGTGATGCCCTCCGGGTCACAATGACCCAAATCAGTACCTCTTTGTGGCAGATAGAAGGTGCTAAGCCTAATTCTACAGCTTACACAGACATATGATGTGCACTGCTGGCACAACAAGATGTGTGTTTGAAACCCAGGGACAACAGGATGACACAAATACATAAAGAAATATACACACAGCAATGCCAATTAAAAAACACACAAAATCAAAATCAGATGGCGCCGCCGGGTGGCCAAATACGATATTATTAAAAAGACATCACGAGGGTTAACATATTCATAACAAAATGTTTTTTATTATTTCATTTGTATTATTTATTAATATTTTTATATGGCCACATGGTTACGGGCCGGAATCTGGGAGGCTAGATTGCTGGCTTAGAGACCCAGATGGAATGCCTGACCACAGAACCCATCTTGGTGCTGCCAGTGGCCTGCTGTTTACCTCTCTGACACTAATGACATTCACACACGGCTTTCATCAGACGAGAGGAGCCTTCGGGATTTATGCAAAGGTAAATGCTAACATTTGACGTTGTGTATCCTTTTGTGAAAAGGGTCTTTAATTGCAATCTGGCAACAAATAAATACAAAAAAGTAGCATGCAACCGTAAACAATTTCAGGACGGTTATTGTGTTATGATACTAGACACATTTGAGAAAGAAAGGAAGAATGAACATTTGGAAGTGTTTTGTGTGAACATATGGTACATGCCATTGTTGTGCCACAACTGGACTTGATTTGTGTTTGAATATGAAATCAAGTGTCAACAATAACACAAAACACAGTTTATGGTGCACTTGAAGAGAGAAACCAAACCCACAAATGGGGAAGAGCGCCAATACAATTAGTAGTTAATTGATTTTCCCATTTTCTTTGTGAAACTAAATATTGTATGCTCCGGTTTGACCTGTGTGTACTGCCACACGTTGGAGAGACAAAAGGGAGCGTGACCTTCAGGAATTCTGACAACAACATCACTCTGCCTTCGACTTCCAGCCTCCGACGCGGCTCGACGCATGACAAAACCCAGCCGCTTCAGACGTGGGCGAGAGCACCCGCCTAAACAAACCACACGTGCCAAACAGCGTATCATTACTCGAAGAACCACGAACTGGAAGCCGACTGTCACTCAAAGACCTCGAACACTCGAAATGCCTCATCATTCATTCTCTTTCTCTCTCTCTCTCTCTCTCCCTCCCCCCTTCTCTCTCTCTCACTCTCTCCCTCGTTCTAAAAAGAAACCTTTTCCTCTCCCCAGTTTGTCAAGACATGCAAGTCTGCCACTTCTCTCCCCTTGATAAGCCTTGACAGGGAGCTAGCGAACAAAAACAAAAAACGACAGAGGTAGGATGAAGGATGGTGAAGAGAGCGCGTGTGTGTGTGTGTGCGTGCGCGTGCGTGCGTGCGAGCAAGCTTTCGCCCACCTCTCTCAGCGGTTTGGTTTGTGTGTAGAGCGAGAGTGAAAGCAGCTAAGCTCCCTCCCGTCTGCAAAAAAGAAGAAAAAAATAAAAAAAACAGCACACAAACACTCGTCCTCTAGAGCCCCTGTGTGAACAATGTGGATTTATAAAAAAAAAGAAAAGAAAAAGGGGTGTATGGGGTGGGGGGGGCTCTCTTTGCCAGGCCCCTTGTCAGCGCTAAAAGCTAGCGAGCGCGTCGTCGAGGATGTTGGCAGCAGCACCTGCCCTGCAAGGGCTCCCTGTGCCCCTGTCCACGCCACTCTCCCCCTCCGCAGAGGTGGCTGTGTCCATGTCCCTCCATTGTGGCGCGGACCAGAGGGGGTATTGTAGGCCTTGTCAGCGGCACTGCCATCTCTGTGCCAGCTGGCCGGGTGTGAACGGGCGAGCAGGGAGGAAGGAGCGAGGAGGGGGGGGGCTTGGACGGATAAAACAATGTGCAATAGCAAATAGGAAAACAGGGCATTGTCTCCCTGCAGGAGAGTGCGGCCATGCAGGCCGTGTGCAGGTGTAGGCAGCCGATTGGGCCGTGACAGACACTGGTGCCGTCCAATAGGGAACAATGACCGAAGCCGGAGTGTTTAGTGCGTGTGTGTGTGTGTGTGTGTATATCTCAACGAGGTGAGCCTTTTATCGAAACAGGATTTCCTTTCATGCTAGCGCAAACACACACCACTTACACACACACACCCCTTCAATCAAAGTGGACAGGCAGAGTTCAGAGGACGTCTGGAATCCATCTGAGATTGAGAAATCCGACTGAGTGAGGCTGGCCTGGGTAACAGGCTCAGACACGGCCTTACTCCAGCCCCCTCTGCCCCCACCCCGGGCCATGTGGTCCCGGGGCCGTGCCAGGAAGCCGTGTCACAACGCATCGCAGTTGCAAATGAATATTCATGCGGGGCCACTCGCAGTAGTGTGTGTGTGTGTGTGTGTGTGTGCATATACAGTGAGTGCGTGTTTGCTGCGGATTGAAAAGTGCTATGTGTGTGTGTACGTGCGCAAATGCCTTTATGTGCACGTCTGTGGGGAGAAGCCCACCCCCTCCTGTGTGTGTGTGTGTGAGAGAGAGAGAGAGACTTGTATTTGGCCTGGGACCCGTGGCACCCAGGCAGGTTCCTGTAGAAGCGAGGGCTGGCTGGGGCAAAGCCCCCCCCGCCCCACCCCCCTTGTTTCCGACAGGGTGACACTTGTAACACAGCGAGCAGCTCCCAGCGGCTCGGCCAAACACTGCCTGAGTGGGTGTCCATGTTGGCCAAGGTCTCACATGCTGCCTCCATGCTCGCTCACTCATTTAGCTCTCTCTCTCTCTCTCTCTCTCTCTCTCTCTCTCTCTCTCTCTCTCTCTCTCTCTCTCTCTCTCTCTCTCTCTCACACACACAGCCAGAGGGAGCGTGCCAGCGCTCCACAGATGTCCTGGCTGCTGTGCGGTGAGAGCCGTGGCGGGGCCGAGCTCTTTGATGCCGAGGCCTGGTGCTTTGGGAAGTCAGGGTGTGAGGAGGACTGAAAGGCGAAGCAGGTGCACCGTCACATTTGCCTTCCAGAAACGTCCCGACACCCTCCCTCCCCCGCCCTCCCCCATCACCCCCCCATCCCTTCCCCCACCATCGGCTCGCGACCTGCCCCAAGCGTCCGCCGCGTGGCAATCGAGGGAACGGTTCGGCGGGGGGGAACTCGTTTCCGAGATCTGATAGGTCGACTTCTGACAACCCCCCTGACGACTCTCTCTCTCGACAAACACTACAAGCAGGACAATGGATGTCTGTATGCACCACATGGAACTGGTTTATCTTTCTCATATTTACTTATTGCGTGGCTCACCATGTGAATGTGGCATCTGGTTTAGGCAAGGCTCAGACCTGTTTAATCCACATAAGGTGTAGTACGTCTCATGCAGTGTTGGGTTGAGGGGGCATAGTATTATGTAATTGTAATCAGATTACATTTACCAATACTTTGTATCATAATAGACAGATTAAGATTATTTAAAAATGTTCAATCAATACTACATTATATTACATTTATATTTGTATCCAACTAAACTCCCAATAAATCTGATTTGCTATAAGGGAAATGTCAGTGCCAATGTTTTTAATGATCTGTTTAGAATTTAAGACATTAAATATGGCATGTCTACACTGTATTTCTGCTTCTTAACTTACTGTTAATATTTGTGTGTGTGATTTATTTGAATGAAATTAATCAATCAATCCTGGAAGCCTTTAATGAGATGACATGAAATGAAAACACTTACAGCACCCCAGATAAGACCGCTTGGCAGAGATTGAGAATGAAGATTTAGCCGGAGCCCCGAGTACAGGTGTCAATGTGATTAATTGCACCGGGGAGGAGAATTAGCATGCTGCTAATCAGGTCGGCCAAACAGAGAGGGAGTATTACGTTTTTAAAGTGTTAGTTTTCCTTACAATCACATCTCCCCCTGCCGCAACAGAGCAGCGAAGTTTGTTAATGGCTCATAAGACTATCCCTAAGGACCAAATTATCCTGAAGCAAGGTTTGTTTGCCGAGTGCCAGCTCAAATGTTGCGGGAGGGCTGAACACTCACAATGGGTAGTGTTGAAACAAGTATGGGGGTAAATTGGCAGCCTGGGCCGTGTGTGGAATATATCTTTGTCACTGTATGACTCACATATAAGCCGTCATAGAGGTAACGACATAGGGAGCCCCAGTTCCAAATTAGAAAATGTCTTAACCCCTAATAAAAGGAAAACAAACTAAGTGGCTCGGGCCACACATACGAAAGGAAGTGGAAATCACATCCAATCAGCTGGGCCCATTAATCTCGTGTGCGGTTCCACTATTCTATCCATCCTTCATTTGACCACCAGAAATCTTGACTTCTGACACCCTGTTGATGAATGATAGAAAAACAAGCAGACCTTGTAGCTCAGAGAGAAGGTGCAAGCACTCTTTGTGAGAGAGTCGGCATGATGTGCGAGCGTTTGTAAAAAGGGCAGCCATGTGCAAACAGGTAAGCTGTGCGCACGTGCATTTTGATGTGCACACTCATTAGCATCTACAAATGTGTGGCACAACATCTGGCCAGGGAGGAGAAGCGAGGGTCCGGGTTGGGTCCCGCAGACATTCGGGGTCAGCGAAAATGGCCTTTCTTGCCAGCTCCGCCACCCCTCCAGCTGAATATTTACATTTCCACTTCCTGTGTCGAGGCGTTTTCTCGCTGCCTTCACACCTGCCAGTGCTTTTGCCTGTTTTTAACCAGCGGTGATTTGATGAGGAGGAGCGAATGTTCTCAGTGACCTTTAACCCACGTGCGTTCCCTCAGGGGCGCGGAGGAAAATCCATTAGCCTGCAGCAGCTTCACACACCGACGAAGGTGGATTATATTTGCCCATGGTAATGTTGCATATGTTCATAATTTTACAAGTGCTAAGTATTCTTTATTTAAGGAAAATAGAAACACATGTTCACACAATATGAAACTACACAATCATGGCTTTTGAGGTATTGAGATGTTCAAAACTACTATTAAATAGAAATATAATCATGTGACATTTACAGTGTGACTAAAAACTTTACTCAAATAACTCGATTTTAAACAATTTACTGTCATGATAACTGTACTGTAAGTGGCCATCCTAGTAATAATGTATACAGACAGTTATTGTTATTCCTTATTTTCGGGAAGTTTGTGTTAAAAACATAATGCTGAATTAAAGACCACATTTTCCCAAATGCCACTCAATGTGAGAAAACAGTAGCGCATGGCATTTCTCCTCTCGAGCCTCACACAAATGAAGCCAGCGCCTGAACATGGCAGACAAAGAAAATCCATCTGCGCTTTAAAAATTTTAACTGTATTGACCGCAGTGGCTCTAAATGAACCGAAGCTCCTCGATCAAATGCCTTCAAAGAAATTGATTACTTGAAATATTGATAATGGCAGGCCTGTGTGTGTGGAGGAGCTGAGTATGGTAACATAGTTTAGGATTTCTTTTTTATGCTCTGAAACAACAAAGTGGCCTGATGATTATTCCAAGCTTCAACCTCACCCGTCTCCCCCTTCCTCCCATCCCCACACACACGTCCTCTCCCCAATTTGTCTCCCTTCACTAGCTTAACCCCTGCGTTGTATACAAACGTTTATGGGAATTGTGTGTATTGTCAATACTACTAATAATGTACTATCACTTAGTGCGTGCGTGTGTGTGTGTGTGTACTTAACGTGAACCCAACTGACATGCTAGCTCTCAAACAGCATGGCTTTAATTGGCCGTAGAGTTTATTCTGGGGGTCTCGGTCAGGCTGCTGTTGCTATGAAACCACAGTGCACTGTGAGATTAGTGGCAGCGAGCAGCACCCATCCATTAGGCTTGGTCACACCATTCAAATAGCCCAGCCGCACAAGACATGAATGAAACGTCTAAATCCCCTTACTGTCACTCTGCCATGCTCTCTTTCCTCCGCGCTCCAATGCTCACTCCTCCCACCCCTCCCCCTTTCTCCCTCTCTTTCTGCCTCTATTCTTTGCATGTTGTTTCATCTCTCTCGCCCGTGCTTTCTCGCTAAATGTCCTCTTTTTTTCTCCCCCTTTTCGGACACTAAAAAGTGCTCCCGGGCAAAGAAGAAGAAGAAGAAGAAGGGAGGTAGGGGGTGCCCGTCCAGGACGTGAGACCTCCCCCCGCTCTCCCCGCCAACCTCCGCGGCCCACCCAGAGGCCCAAGTCCCCCCTTCTCCCGCTCGATTCAGAAAGGCCCCTTCAGCGGGCATTTTTGTGGCCCTGTGAATGTCTGTGCAGGTAAAAGATTAGCAGAGGGCCCTCGGCAATAAAGCATTCAATCACATTCAAGTAGCACGGCCCTGTATCAAATGCGCTCTCCACCTCTCAACCTACTCCAGGAGAGCAGGTCTTTCTTCTGCTCTCTCTCTCTCACTCTCCTCCCTGGCTCGGGCTAACTGAATTGCCTTTCAAACCGGCATCTCTACTCCCCCCCCACCCCACCAAACCACCCACCCGCCTCTCGCCCATCTGAGAAAGACAGGAAATGAGCGCTCTTTGTGGGATTAATTAATAGCCGTAGCTGGTCAGCGCGCTAGCCCAAGATGTAATTGCTACTAGCATGAGAGTGGGGGCAAGAAAAAGTTTGGGTTGCACTCTTTTTTCTTCTTTCTTTTTTTTTTTTTACCGTAGAAGGGGGATTGGGAAGCTGGTCGTGGGGGCAGGAGGAGGTGGGGGGTGTAGTGGGGGATCCGAGCAGGAGAAAGGAGGGCGTGCTTTGAACTGAAGAAGGGCTCCGGTACAGTGGATTAAAGTAAGAAGTGGTGGTTGGTGGGGGGGAGGGGGGGTGGGGAGGAGGCATCTTTGAAGTCTGCCGACACAGAGGGAGAGAGAGAGGGAGAGAGAGGGAGAGAGAGAGCTAGAGAGAGAGAGGTTCTTGGGAAGGGAAGGAGTAGAAGTTGGGGGAAGTGGGGGAAGATTCCTGGCTGGCAACATCAAACGCCGTTATCGCCCACTCTCACCTGTTGACACTCGAGGGGCGAAGGCGGCGAGGTGCGGCGCCGGGAGCGCGTGAGGTCTTCTTCTAGTACCTGTTGTTTTTCGTCACCATGGTAGCCACAGTGCTCACCCGTTTTGTTATCAACACCTTTCGTCGTACCGACTTTCGACACTTTACCGCTGTTTATTTTGTGTGTGATGGTTTGGATGTGTGTTTTAAATCAATACACTCACTTGGTTTTGCCTCTCCACTCCCACAAAGAGGAACATTTCACTTGAACATATTTAACTATACTGTACTTAAAATGTGTGGCTTAATTTTGATAATAAAACCCCTAAAACCCCTCAAGTTAAACTTCTTCTTGTTCCTTTTTCGACTCGGCACCCGATTAGAGTAAATAATGCCGCTGTGAGGTGAAAGCTTCTAACTCCAGCTTTGCCAATTCCAGAATTTTTTTAATTGAATTCATGATGGTTTATGTAGATGCTAATTAGTTGAATCATGTCCAGGACTCAAGGATTAAGGACAAAAAGTGAAAACCCATGATTCTTTAATCTCAAACAAACACTAAATTCTTAAGTTAACTTTTTGGAAGGCGAATGTTTTCATGTACTAGCATTGTGACGACATTCTAGAGCACATCAGAATGAATGAACCCAAATATTATATTGATTCATATGTTGTTTTGAGTAAACAATGTCGGTCACAAGGACAAACACCCATTAATTACACCCATTATTTTTGCTAAATATATTAAGATAAAATGAAATTCCAGGTTCCAGGAAATAAGGTATTATTAAAATAACAATAGAGTTAATTATATGTGAGATAAGGACATGAGAATATTGAACACTTAAAACGTATTAATCTAGTGAGTATTTAGAACATAATTGATTGTTTTTGAGGGTTGAAGTTGATGTTAATATAGTATCTGTTAGAATTATATTGTGGGTTATTCTGTGAACACAGAAAACCTGAGCTCTTTAATTTGAATATCAATCTTTTTCTTACACTCACTCACGCACACACACACACACACACACACACACACACACACACACACACACACACACACACAGTATACACCATTCATAGTCACGGTTCCCTGGAAAAAGTTGGGGTTTATGCAAATTTGTAAAACTTTGCAAAGGCCGATTTTGCTGAAACACAAGTTATAGTGTTTAAGCCCTCATGCATATGAAGACTTAATCACCAATAATCTTTTCATTTTGCCATGAGATTACTCAAAGAGGCCTTAGAGAGGGGCCTCCAACACTGGTTATGGCAGTCAGTCAAAAATCTATCAGAGGTTGCCAAAGTGATTATATTTAGTATACCAAGGTATATATAATTTTCCTTTATCCTTCTGGTAAGGTCCTATTGTCTCTGATTTAAAAGCCAGCTAGCACTGAGACAAATATTTACATTGATTTGTTATTTTTATTGAGATAAGATGATTAATACAATTAAATAATTAAATCAAATATTTAATACGATTAAACAATGCTTCTGGGCTCATTACAGAATAGCCATATATTTAACTGCATACAATTGTATATTTTTACAATTGTTTTGTAGTTTTGCTAATTTTCAGTAAATCACCCAAATGTCAAACAGAGGGAAATGTTTTTACACAATCTAATGCCAATACACGTTTGTCTACCACATGCCAGACCTATTGCCAGACCTAACTGTTTGGCCTGGCTGATATTGCAGGTGCGTACAAAATTAATAGCTGCCAGCAGTGTCAATATAAATAAATAAACAAACTAGATCAAATGTTCTACCGACTCACAGAGACAACGCGTGCCTACAAAGTCTACAACATGTACTAGACAAAGAGCCCGCACGCCTCAACATATTCACTCATCCATTATACCGGATAGGGGTTGTAAGGGTGTTGACGGTTGGTGGGGGAAGAGAGGTGTAGGGGGGTCAGTGCAGACACATACACACAGAGAGAAAAAGAGTGAGAGAGGGAGAAAGAGAGAGAGAGAGAGAGAGAGAGAGAGAGAGAGAGAGAGAAAGAGTGATCCTT
>JAODUG010000012.1:1095950-1111936 GCA_027564795.1 Aphredoderus sayanus
CCCCCCCCCCCCCCCCCCCCCCCCCCCAGGCAGGGACACCGAGAGCCCGTGGGTGTGCCTCTCCGGAGGTCACCGTGTGGCAGATCGGAATCGCTCTACGAGCCTTCACTTATTAAGTGGGTCTCTGTGTGCCCCTGGACGGCTAGCTAGCCAGCTAGCGCCGCGCCACAAGCCGGCCTGTACCGCGGCACAAAGGCGCCCTGGTAAGAAGACACCTGCCGCTGCTGAGAAGGGCCGGCCCTCTGTTGTGTCCGCTCCTGCCGCTACCAGCCGCTGCTAACAAATATGGCCCGCGAGACCCGAGGTGCTACGTTTCCTTTCCCCACTCCTCCCCCGACAGAAGCTCTCTACGCACGGAGCAGAGCACCGCAGACTCTCTGACCAGCAATCGTGCACTTTAAAAAAGGTATTAAATACTGCTACAGCCATGGAGAGGTGGGGCCACCAGACCACCAGCAGTCAGACTAGATATATAAAACGTTATCAAACACCACATTTGGGTAAAACGGGCCGTTTAATATTTAAAGTCTGTCCTAACTTACTTGATGTGAGCGTGTGTGGCTGTCTCCAGTTAAAGCCATTCAGGCTCAGAGTCTGTTTACCACCAACACGGGTCAGAGTTTGCCCATTTTTAAACCGCGAACTGGCACAAAAGATTACCGGCAATTAATAAAAGGCATAATTAGTGAGCTCACCTTTCATATCCGCGGTGTGCATTTGTCTTGGTAAGTGATCGAGCTTTGCAATCTAGCCGCCTCTTCCATAATGTATGCTAATACGAGTAGAAACGCTTTGGAATGTCTCTGAGGAATACGACCACGTATTGGGATTCATACCGCCAGCCCGGCCTATATCTGGCAAAGGGAAAAGTTGTTATCGTCCACTGTGTCGGCACCACGCACACTTTGCATATTGTATCTTGAAGTTGCGTCCACAAGCAAAGGCTGGTAAACAGCCAGAGTGTCCATTATTCAAATGTGGGTCGTGACACCAGTTTGTGACTGGACCACGTTTTAACTGACAAATAACCATCTCAGCCTCTTAGGAGTTCATGTTATTTTAACCCTCAGCTAACAACGATGTGTTTGACAATGCACCTGTAAGACCTCTAAATATATCTGTCCTGAATTGTTTGACCATTGGTAACCATGGACATTTCTTTTTAAATAGGACTCATTAACGGATAGCTGTTAAAAAGTGTAAATGTTTTAATGGAATGAAATATCTCAAATAATATATCACCGCAATAAATATGAAGAATGACAAAGTTATTATTCTAAGAAGGTTGTATCCTCCAAACAAAGCTTTTGTATAAACAAACACAAAAGTGCTATTGAGGTCTATAACACAAATTGATTTTCTACAACTAATGTTAAAAATTAATCCAACTAATCTTACACAATGCAGTCTAACGACATTGTTAAAGATTTTAATTCCTAATACCCTTTTTCCATTTATAAATATCTATCAGAAGTGAACCCACTTTTATAATGTGCAAAAAAAGTTCTGTCTTAGGCAAACATAGTCCATAACAAAGCAACTGTGGCAGTTGAGAACAAAATGCACTCGGGTGCTAGCATACTCAAGCTGCAGCGATAGCTACATAGCGCTAGCTGAGGCCGAAACGCAGGGGAAAGAAACGCGAGCAATCGCTACACTCCGCCAGCAATCGCTACACTCCGCCAACTCGGGCGAGGGAACGCGGAGACAGGAAGTGACAGGCGGCAGTTGCTACGCATTGCATCAGGCCGACAGTGTCGCACCTGGCAGCTGTCAATCACGCGGCTCCCGAACACCTCGCGCCCCGATATCACTGGAACCGCTGCCAAATACGCCCCGAGTGCTGTCATCCATCCACACACACTCACTCACTCCGACTGCACTCATCCTGTCACTGCAAGTCAGAGAGAGAGAGGGAGAGAGAGAGAGAGAGAGAGAGGCTTCTATTTACATATGGAAAGGTCACAAATAGCCTGCAGGCACTGTGCTAATTAGAGAATGTGGCGAGAGAGAAAAAAAAAAAAGAACTCCAAAGATAAATTGACAAAAACGAGGAGTTATCTAAGTACCTATGAACGTGAGTTATCTAAGTACCTATGAACGTGAGGTGAAATTAAGGTGAAGGGAAAGCTTAAAACTAGCATCAGATGATACTCTGCTGAAGATGTGAAAACCACAGCGAAACAACGGTTGTAGCATAACATGCTAGCGAAGAGACAGTTGACCTGGAAAAGGTGGATACGCTGGGTAAAGTTGAGCCATCTTTAATGCCTCTTCAGATGCCATCTTAGCTAGCACTGTTAGCACTGCAGCTGATGACCATATGATGCTATTCAGATTAATGGACGTGCGGGCACGCGTGCGTTCTCTACCCAGATAAGCGAATCAACCTTTATAATTAATTGTGACAAGCTGACAGGAAAAATGAGTGTATAATTTTTTACTTATATGAATTTTTGTGTCAGATTACCGTCTGTGCACTAGTTATTCCGCCCGGCGGTAGCCGAGGGGCCGTTTGTCCGCGGGCACACCGTGGAATCTCCACACAGGCCTACAGACATATCGGCCTTCGCCCTGGTGCATTTGCTGATTAATTTTGGATGCTCCCCTTAATTAACACCCCAAAGGAAAGCGTAGATATCCAAGCCCCGCGTGGGCCTCGGAACGCACACAAGTGATAGAGTCTAAGAAAGGAATGACCCCGGGGATGGTGGTGGTGGAGACAGACACGCTGATGTCCGAAATGACATCGCTGCCCACCCACCATGCCAAACCTGGGACATGGGGTGGGGTGGGGTGTTGTTGTTATTTTGGGGGGTAGGTGGGGCGAAGCGGGGCGATGCCCCGGGAACTCGCGGGCCTTTTAATCAGCGTCTGGAAAACGAGCTCCCCATTAGTCTCATCTGATTTGCTTTAGCGGCGAGCGGAGGAGCCCTCGTGTGATGCCGCCCGGCGCTTGAATCATGCTGCTCTTGTGCCAGCGCTGGCGCCGCCTCCGGCCCCCGGTCATTAATTGGTGCCGCTCTCTTACCTCCAGTGAAATTGGCAGATGACAGGCTGGAGTTGTTGGGGTTTTTGTGGGGGGGGAAGGAGGGGGTGGGGTGATGGATCAGGGGAGTGAAAATGTGATTTTGTTTTTTTTTCCTGTTGTTTTTTCCTCCCCCCTTTTCCAACATCAGAGCGGATTTCACTAATTGGGTTGAATGGCGCCCATCTCGTACTGTGACAGCCAAGTGGAATGCATGAGAAGCTGTGGGCAGCTTGGAGAGCTCTCACCCCTCCATGCCAACTCCGAGGACATTTCAGCAGGAGGAGGCAAGCGTGTGTGTGTGGCGGGAGAGGGAGAGGTGGGGGGTGGTCGGTGATGGCAAAGACAAGGCGAGACAAAAGAGGACAGCAAGAGATCGCACGCTCACTTCCTGGGGACCTTGAACAAACAAACTTGTGCTACGGAGCGGCTGAGGGGCCCCAGTGGAAGCATGCATCCCTTGTCCAACGGCTCTTGGGGGTCAAACACTACCCACTACCCCCCTCCCCTCCGGGGTCTCCACGCCACTGTCAGGGACAAAGAATGCCTCTGAACTGCAGGCAGAGCAACGTAAGCGGTGGACAGGCCATCGCACGCCATACTGTGTGCTAGCCAAGCTCCTCAGTACTACGGTTGCAGAGCCACCGTGTGAAGCAAGACCCATTCAGATACGTGGATGATGTCCCGACGCACAGGGGCAGAAGATGCCGACACAGTTTACATACAGTAACTGCAGCGTAGCAATGTTCAATTGGGCACATTTGATCAGCTTGCTTCCAGTAGAGACAGATATACTGTATCTGAGCAGGTTGCCTGTGCCTCCACAGTGGACAATTGTCTACCTTGTGCTCTTTGAGATTGGGGGGCTTAATAAGAGAATTGCCATCACAAAAGGACAAGAAGCACTGGTGTAATTGGGATATTTGGAAGCGTCCAGTTTCAGGGTCCGTCGAAGCCGCAGTGTAATGAAGCCTGTAAGAGCAGAGAGGTGGTCCGGCAAGGAAGGCTGCCCTCTCTCTCTAGCCTATGTTCCCTCTCTCCCCCTCCCTCTCCCTCTCTTCCTCTGCCATCTACTGCCTAGCTCTTTTCTGTCTCTGCTTTCTTTGTGCCACTTTCGTTGCTTTGAGTCTTCGCTGTACTGCTGACCTTGAGACCGGCACTCTCTGCTGCTCCTTTCCATCTTATTGTTGTGATATTCTTCCCCTTCCCTCCCACGCAGCAGGACATGACACCACAAACCAGGCCAGCCCCAAAACCCCCCAACCGCCCAGCGATGATAGTGGCTTGATCGGGCAGGTATAAGTAACAAATGAGATCAATTAACGTGTCTGAGAGGGGCACCTGCCCGAGAGTCCAGTTGCACTAAGCGATCTCATCTTTGTTTCCCTCGGCGGGATTCCATTTGCAACCCCATCACTTCCCCGGGACAATGGAGCCCATTATCCCCCTGCCTAATGGAGAAGGCCCCCCAAAAGAAAGGGGGCTGGCCTCGGACCGGTCTATCTTCAGTATCAGGACAACTAATCGGGACAGGCTCGCAGAAATGAATCTCACGTCCCAGAACCCCTGCCCTACCCTCCCAACCTCTCTCTCTCTCTCTCTCTCTCTCTCTCTCTTCCCCCCCCCCCCCACCCTTCAGGATATAATCATCGAGCTTGATTTGTCCCAAATTTGTAACCCCACGATCCCCAACTGAGGGACTGTTGCACTAACAAGGGGCCGATTGAGCACCTTAACGAAGACTATTTTAAGGCAAAAATGCCAGAACTACATATGCAGAAGTCACGCCTGCTCCAGTGGTTATCAAGGTTTTGGCTGGGATCCCCGTAGGGGTCACGAGATGCTTTTATTTCCGCCATAAAAGGGTGTCGTGACAGTTGTTGGGTTTTTTTGGAGAAAGAAATGCTGACATTTTTTGACGTTTTGGAGGCACTTTAGTAATTTCTTTCCAAAGCAAGTTAACAAAAACATAAAACAATTAAAAACATATTGAGGAGAAATACTTTATGGGGGCCTTGGCATCTTGGCATCCATGGCAGGACTTAAATAATAAAAAAAAGTTTTTTTTATTAAAAATAAGAAAAATAAAGAGTTTTATTTATTTATTTATTTTATTTATTTTAGAGTGTATTAAATATATTTGCATAATTGTTTAATGCCGTTTTCATGCTAAGATGTGTTGTTCATAGCTTGGGAACAATATATAAAAATGTTTTGTTTCTCCTGGTTCAAAAACTTTGAACTAGTTCTTCAGCAGAAACTCAGATAAGAGCGATGGTTGAAACAGCTCTGGAGACAGAAGACAGATAATCACTGTGTTTTGACAGAGCTGAAACACAAAAAGGCGAGTGTTTAACACAAGGCCAATCCATCAGGAATATATGTCATCCAACGGCACATCGGCCTTGGTATGAGATTTCTTTTTCTGTGCATAGCGGTTTACGTCCGTCCTCACTCTAGATATAGTTTTCTCGCTGTTTGTCCTACACTTACCGTTTATCAGGTTAAGCCATCATTTCAGATTGAACAATTTCAACAGTCAACACCCTACACAAAACACAGTTTAAAAAAAAATAAAAAAAGTTATTTGTTGTGATATTACAATTTGCTTGATGGAGACACGGGGTAACCAAGCAGAGGCTTGGCTAGAAAATCACCAGGAGAGAAGCTGAAATGGGTGCAATTATCATGAGTTAGAGAGAGAGAGAGAGAGAGAGAGAGAGAGAGAGAAAGAGAGAGAGAGTTGGAGAGAGAGAGGGGGAGAGAGAGAGAGAGAGAGAGAGAGAGAGAGAGAGAGAGCGAGCGGGCGAGCTGCTCTTGTTAGAATCTGCTTGATGGTCTTTTCCTTTGACCCAACCGAGGTGGTTATGCGGGATTGTTTACTATAACCTTGTAATCAACCTGGCTTGGTTGACAGCTCACTATTAGCCCTGATAACAGGGGTGGCTGCAATTTTGCCCCAAGGAGAAAAATATATGTGTTTAAGGAAGACACACACACACTGCTGAGGCCTCTTTCTGTTGCCTTATTGACAGAGCACTGTCCCCGTTACCCGAGGTCATAATTTGTTTTCAAGAACTACGATTTGCATTGCGGAGGGATTACGCCTTTTTAACGCCCGCACACGGGTGAGACGTGGGCAACCTTTGAATGCTTGCAAGAGGATGGGGGGGGGGGGGGGTCTTCTGGAGTTGGTGGTGGAGATGGGAAATGGGGGGGGGGACTTGAACCATTTTTCAAGTCCTCAAGTGGAGAGGATTACAATTACAATTATTAATCAAAAGGCCCGTCATGTCCATCAAACGACTGCCCATAACCCCTTTGTGTATCCGATGCCAAATAACCGCGAATAGCAGAGCCGGGGCTGGCAGATGCGAAACGCTTCCCGGCTAATTGTGGTGTATTACCAACGCTTGTTCATTGGGATATTATGCAATAAGTGTTATTTCAGGCAAGAACGGCAGTTCTAAATGGCATGCAAATGTGAGTCCCTTGGCAGTGTGTTAAAGAAAATCTACGCATCACCATTAAAGCAATAGCGGGGCCCGTGGCAGAGTTCAATCATCTTGTTTTGGATATTGCATTGATGTAGTGCAACAAGTTCAGTTGAACTCCAACTGCTGCCGATAACTGATATTTAGATACAGGACTGTTAAAGTAAAAAAGAAAAAAGATTCCATAAACAAAATTAAGTTGAATTTTCAGTATTTCTGTATTGGTAGCATTTTTACAGTTAAGACATTTAAAACAAATGTCTAATCTAAAAATAAAATCAAAGTTTTTAATTTAATTTTTTTGCAAACATCTGTTGTTTCCATATCAATATTTGCCTTTTAAAGCCAACTGCCAAATTGGTAAATTCCTATTTGTAGTAAACAGAGAAATACAAGATTTAAAAACCAAGATGTTGAGATTTTAAGTCTCCTCCAGATTCATAGTGTGCTTTCATGCAGATTTTACCATGAAATTTCCTATTTGTTGTCATTATCACATCAGTTAAACCAGACAGTGTTTAGGGACTTTAAACAGCTGCATGAGAGAAAAATTAAATAATTTTATATAAAAACAGAGGTTTATGTAGCACAGTATGCCACATCCCATTCAACCAGCAAAACACCAGACCGTCTTTCAAGCTCCAGGGATTTATTGAAACTTAAAAAGGTTTACACAATAGGCAGAATTATCACACTTAAGTAAGGTAGACAAGGTTACCATTTTAGAAAAAAAAAGAAAAAAAGCATACATATTAAAATATAGATCCCTGATATTTTTTGACAAATATTATTTTGTATAGTTATACTTTAACTTGGTTTTTGATTTTGTTTGACCTAAAAACACAGATTTACATCATGATATCACATAATGGTACGCGTGTAATACGTGTACCATTATGTGATGGTGTAGCAATACACAATATTTGCGCAATTAAGATCGCATTTACATATAATTATCAGTTTATTTTGATTCCACAATTATGTAAAGCATTCACTGTGTGGTAAATGCACTGAAATACCACATGGGTTTCATTGAAATGTATAAGGAAGGAATGAATGAATTAATGTAAATTATGACTACTAAATCTCATTTCAATTATAGACACTCCCATACAATGTGTGGTATTTTCCTACAATTCTCTCCTAGGCTGACATACTGCAGCACCTGAAGAATTGCTCTTTGAATTGCCTGGTAATACCACCATTAAAAGCCAGAGAAACATAATTAACTTTTGTTGCACTGAAACCATCTTCTTGAAAAGGCTGAGATTATGCCATTTCATTCACGACAGCCTAATGTCTCCCGATAGCCGACAATCTGTGGCCTAATAACGTTTCTGTTCAGATTATAAGGTGGTAAAATGTATTCACAGTGTCAAGCGTATGAATGAACCGGGCGACATCTAGGCAAAAAAAAAAAAAAGGTAAAAAAAAAAAGCGCCTCATTTTTGTTGTGTTTTTTTTTTCTCTCTCCCCAGAATGGGATCAAAACAGGAAGATTGTAGGGCGAGCTGAATGCATTCCCCTCATCAGTGGCCTTTGTACTGCGCTTGTTCTTGACTCAGCTTTTCGGGGGAGTCTCCAAGTTGTATGAACCTAATCAGCAACCTGTCTACCGCATCAGCGCAAAATGAGAGTGCGTTTAAAACATATAAGCCTTTGAGTCAATTAGAGATTTCATTTTGAATATTCCATAGTAAAAAAAAAAAAAAAAAAAAGAAGTTTTAAATGCCCAGATATTGACTCAGTTCCTACCCCCAACATGTATTACAAAATATGGCCACTGTGCTTGGAATGAGTACAATCAAATACGAAAGGATTTTTTTTTGTGGTTTGTGCCCTATGAGAATGTAGCCGCTGTATCTGCATTAGCCGCACAGAGCCTGCTTACAGTATTCTATGCTCGCAGACAATTGTTTCCATATGGGCTAGCTGTATGGAAAACAGCAATAGATCTCTTACATGCAGATGTTCAGCTCAAATTTCTGCAGCAGTTGGGTCCATCTGTGTTTGCAATACACGGCTTAGCACCAGTCTGCGTGAACAGAGGCATGGCAAGCATATGGACATTTTACAAAAGGTTACCCTGAATAAATTAGGTTGCATGACAATGTGTTGGGGAGAGGTGGCTTACTGTGAGCACTAGGTGGTACTTGTATAATACATGTTTTTTATAATAAATTCAATAAAAAAATAAAAAACAGTAGTCTGTAAATTGTTGTTTGTTTTGATGCCAATCTGCATCTATGGTTATAAATGAAGGGTAAAAAAAGTTTTATTTCATTGTGTTATGAGACAATTGGGACAAATAAAAATGAATTGGCTGAAAAAATTATTAAATCTATTTTTATGCGTTTATAGACCAAATACATTATATTTAACAGCTAACTTCTGATAATTTATGGTAGGAGGGATGGTTTAGTAGTTAGTATTGTGTGAATTTTCTAACTTAGATGCAACAGACCTAGAAACAACTTGTCATTTGACACACATGTATTCCATAAAATATAACATACAACAAATAGAACACTACAATACAAGGAGACATTTTATTTACAGTGAAATGCAGTTATTAATAACGCTGTTTTTAGTCTAAAACTGCCTAAACACTTTCCAAACAACATTGTTTTGCATGGTTGTGTTGGATAAAATCCTATTATTTATGAAGTGTTTACCAGTATTATATGTTTACACTGATTAAATATTGTCTTTGCTCTACTCTGGTAGACAAACTTGTATGTGTATATTTTTTTCATGTATTAGAGGGACATCTAGTGGTGATTCACATAATTGCAGGATAAATCCAACAACAAGTTTAAGCATACAAACAAGGTATTTCTATTTGACTGCCATTTTACTGTTTGAGTTATTATTTGGTCTGTTTTGCTTATACACAGGCTAAATGCTAGCTCTGACATTAATGTCACACATTTAAATGATTGTCTTTGCCGTTTTTGCCCCCATAAACAAAGAACTACGTATTAAACATATAAATGTGAATAAACCGTGGATGTATATTTTGTGGATACAAACTTACATCTATAGTCAAATATTCCCCACACTGCATACCAACTGTTCATAAAGACGTCCACTGCACCTAACCATTGTGTTAACCATCTTTATTAAACATCACTGCCTCAAGTGAAATCAGACTAATCTGCCAGTGTTTGCTCTCATCTGCACATCACCTCCGTCAGTGCGTGGGCGGTTAGCATTGATTAACAATAACAGCAGCTGACGAGGCAAGATTAATTCACCCAAAAAAAAAGGGGGCTGGTGAAACAAGGAGGCCCGGTGACGGGGGGGAGGGGGGGGATTTTGGTGGACAGGAGCGCCTGCCTCCGACGTCACAAAGTGTGTCTGATGTCGGCTAATTGAAGCTGTGTGGCGGCGGTGGTGAGGGAGGTTCAAAGGGGACCGCGCCGCGGCCCTACAAGGCGACATTGTCTCCGTCTTTGATGTGCGCCCCTCGACGCGAGAATGCGCGGCGGGAGCTTTGATATCGAGAGGTCGCGGCGGCCGGTTCGAGGGGGCTTCGGGGAGAAAGGCGGTCAGGCCGGCGTTAAGGAAAGGGCCGCATACCGGACACTTACAGAACTGAAGTGGCGCTGATATTCATGGTCAGATCACGCAATATTAATATTGATCACTTGTGCACATCCAAGCCTTTGATGTGGAAGACACCGTCGGGGTCACACACAGGGCTGTGGGAGGGTCTACTGGTCTGAGGGCAACAGCACTTCCTCCAGCACTTACAGGTGATCTGTGGAGAGGGATGGCTGGGGAATCTATCCAGGCAGAGAGATAAAGATCCCATTAAGATGAATGTTCCCGTTGCCGCAATTCCACCTTTTCAGCTCTGCCAGCATGCCGGCTGCAGCATGTAAGGAATGGCGTGTAGAGCCGGGGACGGCTGGTTCAAATGCTCTCCGTTGGTTTGTAACCGAGTGTCAACGGTCCCAGCACTGTCGGTTTTTATTGCTCAGCCTTTTGTTGCCAAACATAAAGGGAGAGGGGTCTGCATGACGAAGCGTAAGGGCACTTTGAACAAAGTACAGATCAATAGAGACCATCTAGCTTGGAGATAATGTTGGAGATGAATGTACCCCTCCCCCCTTGAGAAGTTCGAGTGGTCATTGAAGTGTCACTGATAGCGCTCATAATGGAATAGGGTTCAGAGGTCTCTCACCATTCAGAATGGAGAGCAGCAGCATTCACCGGTCATCAGTAAGGACCGTTGGACAGCCTTCGAATGGGTTCATGGGCTTGGTTGAACCAGGGGGCCTGTAATCTAGGCCCTAGACGATAGACAAGTGCGACAGGTTTGGAAGTGAAAGGTTTGGCACCAGATTCAATTCTGTTTAAATTCTGGGTGATGAACGGCTGTCCTTCCCTAAGGGAAGGACACTTTATAATGCATGGACTAATCAATGTTTGAAACAAAACAATAAGATTGAAAAGAAATGTACAGCACAGAAGGATGGAGATTATTTAAACAAAATAAAAGCATATGTTCATCATGTTGAACAGAAAGGTGCTTCCAGTAAGACAGTACAAGTTCAAAGTTGAAAAGAAGACGTTGGTTTATTTTCTTCAAGAGTTTCAAGAGGTTACAACAGACAAGGCATGTCAAGACTGTGTCTTCAGGTCTTTTCAGACTTGTCTTCAGCCAACATAACGCCTACAAGGGTGCACTGACTTCTAGTCAATCATCTTTCATTATTGTTTGTCAAATGTAACAGTGTAAAGGAAACCCTCAAGATTACCGTGTGGAGGATTCCGAGCTCACGTCACAGGTGACGTGATTATGGCACCTTACGTAACGCAATACGAAGTCAATGGAAATGAATAAAAAAACTCCGACCCTCAAAATGGCAGTGTATACACCGTCATTACGGGAACAGTGGGAACAGCGATGTAGGTTGGAATCCTCAAATCCAACTTAATAGCTTCACTGTTGGATGACTCAAACATCTCCAAGACCCCCCAAAATCCCTGCAAAACATCTGCCATGCCGCGAACCCTGGCCACTGGAAGACCGGCGTTCCTCACCAAGTGTCTGCTGGGTGCAGGGGGGGCACAATTAGGGGGATATCCGCGCTATCGCCTTCTCCCTTTCAGCTTTCCCCATGATGAGCTGCTCTGCCGAGTGTTGTTGGCTAATTCTCACTAACTGCAGCCCTGTGTAATCACATACCCCAATTAACCACCCCGGCTCCCCGCTTCCTGCTCCGCGCGACCGCCCCTCCCCTCCCCCTCCCGCCACGCCGCGTAATTAGCTTTCATTTGAAAATGAACAGAAAGGAGCACCTCAGCGATTGTGAAACCACTCCGCCTGCTCTCTCCCCCTGCCTCTAACCGCCACCCCCCCCACACTCCTCCTTATACCATAATGGCCAGCAATTTCAATCAGATGGATTTCTATCACTGACACCACAGAGAATTGGCTCCCCCATTCTGTTCCTCCTGCCAGCCTTCCCAAACAACCTCTATACAGTACACAGCCTCTAGGTGTAAAGGCAGCTAGGACAGAGAGGGCTGGGTGTCACACAAGGCCTTGCACAGATTAGGTTTGTTAAGCTGGTGTGTTGCATAAGAGAATCAGAAATTACAATCAGCGATTGCACCAACTCCCCACCAAAGCATTTATCTAGTTTTTGTAATGATGCTCAGCCTTCCTGAGCATTAAACACACTGGCTATCTCCTGGGCGCCAGAGGATTTTTGAGAGAAAAGACCACCCCAAGACAGTGATTTGAACAAATAGCTAATGTTATTAATTAAAATGCAAATGCGGTAAATTAGGTAATAAAATATTTAATGCACAATTTCCCCTCAGGGATTAATAAAGGTAAAATTTTACATATTTTTATAAACTATGTTACTATAATAATTCAAAAAAAACATTGATTGATTATTTCTTTATGTAGGTTTACATAAACCCCATTGATCGTGTGTTGTGTGTGCACATGACAGAATGCTGTAAAGGAGCTGTAGGTAGGAGTATACAGCTATAATGGTTTAGTCAATGTCTGACCAATCGTTTCCCTGATTGGTCCAGGAAATCTACTTTGCATGTCAATGTCAAGTCAACAAACACACACAGCTACAACATGTTTGTCAACGGGCTCCGGGGAAGAAGGGGGGGGGTCAGCAGGAAGGGGTGGGTTTTTGTGTTGTTAAATTACAGTACAAAATCTTGCACTCCTTCATTGCAACTCTCAAATCCTTCCCTGCAGCAGCTTGGGGGGCAACAAAGTTCCTCTCTGCGTTGACAGGACAGAAGCATTCCAGGTCACAGTTGGCTGAGACAGCCACGAGGTGCTGCCATTAGGCAGCCGTCAGCGGCGTGAACGGCTCTCGCGGGTGCCGCGGTAATGTGACATGAACACCCCCGCGTCAGCGCCGCCGGCGACAGTTCCAGTCGGGCGAGCCGTTGTTTCGGCGGAACGAGCGAGCGGGCGGGCGGGCGGGCTGTTAAATGACACGGACCTGACATTTCCCACATACTGTAACAAGGTGTTAAATCCCACCATATTCTCGCACCCAGACGATTTGCAGGTGTTAGCGTTAGCCGAAGACCTTTAAGTTTTGAAAACGTAGCGAAGGGGAAGAGGTCTTGCTTTTTTTGTCTTTATTTAAATGATTCTCTCTCTCTCTCTCTCTCTCTCTCTCTCTCTCTCTCTCTCTCTCTCTCTCTCTCTCTGTTCTTTTCTCTCTCCTTGTGCTGAACTAATGGATGAGATAGTCATTAGCCGAGGGTTGTTTGTGGGCGAGGACCACTCGCTCTAACACGAGCGTGGCTCAGAATACGAAGGGGGTTCAGGTGAAGATGCTCACCACTAAGTGCAGGTGAATGTTTTATTGGCGCAGTGGATCTAATGCTGATCTAATTACTACAGGGCTTGGTGGATACAGGCCCTGTAGCAGGTATATTAGCAAACATTCACTTGATCTCTGTGGGCTCAGATTAAGGTTAATAAATATTTTAAAGGTATTGTCATTCTGGAGAAAGCTTGTTGATATTTGAACGGGATCAAAACAAAAACACCTCCCTCAGCACGGACAGAGAACATTAAACTAGCAGACCGCAGGAAGATATTTGGTGAATTTGACAAAAAGTACATTATCTTAAAATTGCTAACTATATACTTTTAACCCTCCTGTTTCCCTCGGGTTTCAAAGGCACTAACACGTTATGCCAGAAGATGGTGCCACCTGATTGTGTCTGATTGTTTGTATTTTCGTGCCATTTAATCCTCCTATTGTCCTCGGGTTTCAAACTCACTACCTTGTTGTGCTAGCAGTGCACATCATATGTCTGTGTAAACTGAATAATTAGAATTGGCGCCTTCTATCTGGCAGAAAGATGTAGTGCGTTGGGTCAGTTTGACCCAGAGGACAACAGGAGGGTTAGGTTCTAGTGTTAAATTATCAATTCTAATCAAGCTATTTTTATATTAAAAATTATTGGTGTGCTATATTATTTTATATTTATTGCCGAACACCTGTGTAAGGTTAAGATTATCAATATCTGTTTCTGGGTCAAATAAATATGTAAAATATCAACAATTACTTTTTTCTGCTATGGTTTAATGTTTAATTTACTTTCCTACCTGAATTGTTTCTGAACTGAACTTTCTGAACAGTCTTCTTGTCTATGTTCCTCTGACGACCCTGAAATGACAACCAACTGAAGTTAAAATGTGTGGCTTCCCCCCAATATTTATATATAAAACTATAAAAACAGTCATGGTCACCCCAAATGTTGACTCCATGGCTACGGCCTTGGGTTACACTACATACACTACTACAGTAAACACATCTTTCATCTGTTCACCCGCCAGATGGTTGTTACACGCACAGAACGTAGTTCAATGCACACAACATCGCGGCGAATTAAAACTGAAGCTCGCGGGGCTACCAGATTTTGCCACTGTACAGTTACTAATTTCCACCGTTTTCTTTCTTACGGTAGATTATATAATAGAGAAAACGTTGGAAACCAAACTGAAGTGAGAACATTGCGCTGTATAGACACCACAGTATAGAACTGCGATTTGCCACTGTCATTCCCTTGTGTTTTGTGTTACAGTTAATGTTTAACAAACTTGAACCACTCTGATTACATACACGCGCAGGATACGTTATACTGGTCGTGGTGTAGTTATTATATATATTACGAAGGACTACTGTCTGCCTAAAATGTACACGGTGTGAAATAATGCAATGAATCCTAACGTTCATTTATTACAGTACCTGGAACATGGCATGTTTGTATGAAGCACTGACACTGCCCAACCTCATGCTACTAGGCTTCTGTAGCACAAAACATTGCTGTTTAAATTGCACGACTGTCGCACCTGTATCTGAGTGCTACCTCAGGAGTCTGGCTTGACCGTTAGCCAATTAAGGTGGCTTAAAAAAATAATAAAAAGAAATGTAGACTAACCTGGTACTGTACATTATACTTTATGTACTTAATAAATAGCCTATTAACACTGCCACTTCTCGAGATGATAGCATGTACTACGATAAGCTTTAAAACCAAATTGTATTATTAACTCGAGGATTAAGCCTATCGCAAATGTTTACCTATTTAATATGCTTTCTTTACTTGTGGATAAACACCAATTAGACCTAATCACAAAATACTGCCCCTATTGGCTCGGAGTAATAACAACCTTTAATGGTTTAATGTTTAATGGTTTAATGTTGCCAACTTGCCACACAACAAAAACATGTTATTTTGAGGTGGCAGGGTTGGGGGCGGGGGTGGTGGTCCAAGCTAGTTCACTTTTTTAGCGTTTTATTGTCATGCAACTCATCTAATTACATTGGTGGGCCAACAACTGTCTTGTTAGAATAAGATAAGGCCCTAAATAACCACATTACAACGTTAGTGTAAATGTAATCAATAATAAATATATGAATACTTCATTGCATATTTGACAAGAAACAGGCCTGTGTGACAGTCTAGATGTCGTTTATTCATCATATACAGCCCATAGAAATATAAGTTATACTTTGTGAGGTTTGACCAGAAGAGCTGTTGTCACATTTTATATTAAATTGAATAAAATGTTGTTGTCGTTCTCCCACTCATTCCTTAGATGACTCCAGTGTAGCTCGCTTCCGGGTGGTGAGCACGACTGCCTTCATGAAACGTTAACGCTCCTTCAATTTGCAGAGGGAAGAGAATGACACGGGGGACATTGTAAGCATGAATATGCATTTGGAGTTGGGGGGGTGTAAATGTTTTCCATTATCATTTATTATCTTGCCGAATTTTTCACAGAATATTGACTCTATTGGGGCAATGACATAATCACATTCACAAAGTTTGTCAACGTATACAGTATTTCCGTGCCCCCTACCATTAGTAGTGATCAAGAAGAGATATGGATAGATGGTCACAGAGAGGAAATATATTTGGGGGGGGGGGGGGGGGGGGGGGGTTTGGTT
>JAODUG010000012.1:1124036-1137013 GCA_027564795.1 Aphredoderus sayanus
CAGAGAGAGAGAGAGACACACACAGAGAGAGAGGGAGACACACAGAGAGAGACACAGAGAGAGACACAGAAAGAGACACAGAGAGAGAGAGAGAGACACACAGAAAGAGAGACACAGAGAGAGACACAGAGAGAGAGAGAGAGAGAGAGAGACACACACAGAGAGACACACAGAAAGAGAGAGAGAGAGAGAGACACACAGAAAGAGAGACACAGAGAGAGACACAGAGAGAGAGAGAGAGAGAGACACACACAGAGAGACACACAGAAAGAGAGAGAGAGAGACACACAGAAAGAGAGACACAGAGAGAGACACAGAGAGAGAGAGAGAGAGACACACAGAGAGAGACACACAGAAAGAGAGAGAGAGAGAGAGAGACCCTCACTTATGCAGCTTGCCGCCGTAGAAGGGCTTGGTCTGGAAGGCGATGACGGCCGAGTAGCCCGTCTTGGCGCAGGCCACGGTGACCTTGCCGCCCAGCTCCACCCAGGGCACGGTGAGGATGGAGCGGGCGTAGGCGCAGGGCAGCGTGAAGGTGTACTCCTCGTCGTGCTCCAGGAGGTGCAGGCAGCCTGAGTGGTGGGGGGTGGGACAAAGTCTCCCGTTAAAAGCTGCTATATACGATGTTTAGAGCACTAGTGTAGCAGCACACAGCCACTGTATGGGAAGATGTAGTGGTGTAATGGCTTTGAAAGCAAACAGAATGTGGCCAGCTTATGTGCTCTGGTACCACTGATGAACTGTTTCCTCTGCGTCACAATGCTAGCTTACAAACGCTAGCGCAACGACAAAGCAAAAGGTTTACGCTAATAGCCGTGTCAGTGTGAAGTAACGAAAGATACACAGCCGGCCGTTTTACGTCAACAACTGGGATAGCCGCAATACACAAAGAGAGAAACACCAAGGTGGCCTAGTCATCTGCCAGGTGGTTCCTCACGGCCAACCCACCTTCCCCGATCATGGAGACGCCGATGGACATCCCCATGAACTTGCTCTTGGTCCACACGTGCGTGTTGACGCACATGCGCCTCTCGGGGCACTCGGCGTAGAAGCCCGACACGGGGGGGTGGTGGGACACCTGCTCCGCCACGAAGCGCACCTGGTAGCAGCCCTGGGGGGCGGGGGCGGCCGCGGCGGCAGGGGGGGGTCCGCTCTCGGCAGGCCGGGCCCGCGGCACGCCCCAGGAGCAGTGGAAGGCCTCACCGATGATGGGGTTGTAGGGCTTCTTGGCGATGGCGCCCTTGCGGCCCTCGTGGAAGGAGGTGAGGTAGTACTCCACGAAGCGCACCATGCGCTCCTCCGGGCTGCGGCCGTCTGTGACCGACACGAACAGGTCCGGGTGGGACATGAAGTCGGCGTACATCTCCAGCAGGGAGCGCTTCTCCAGGATGAAGGTAGGCAGGACCACCTGGGGGAGGAGGAGGGGAAAGAGGGGAGGGAGCGTGAGCCAAGACAACTCCCGTGCTCATAGTGTGTTGTACAATCCTGTATAAATCAGTTCGACCCATCACAACAAATGTGCATGAGCACCTCTGACAGTCCCTCTTTACAGTACTACAGGCCAGTGTTTCCCAGCCCTGGTCCTGGGGACCCACTGCCCTGCATGCTGTAGCTGTCTCCCTGCTCCAACACACCTGACTCACATGAAGGGGTCGTTATCCATCTCTGCAGAAGCCTGCTAACGACCCCTTCATGCGAGTCAGGTGTGAATCAGCACAATATCATACGTCTAACATACCAATAAATGCTGCACACTGCAAACACTGAATATAAACTTCTTATAATAATTTAGTTTCACCGTAAAAATACAGTATATTTTGAGATGATGTACTGCAGTGCCCCCTTCCCCCCCAAATAATAACTTGACAGTGGTAATTGAGCCGTGCTCCAAGCTTTGTGTTAGTTTATCAGATGTTTAGCTATGGTTAAGTAGAACAGCCAGGGGAATGTGACAACAGCCCAACATGAACAACAGGAGTCTCGATGTCCACTGGGGCACCTTGACTGACCACGAGACACTTTTAGTCAGGAAACCTTGATAAACCCAGAGAGAAACCCAAGAGGATGACACCCAAGCACCAAGTGCCAACGAGCATGGAGAGATTGAATGTCTCAGCCAGGCCTCAAGGTCTCGACCCTTGCTTTGGAGAACCGAGTTCCTGCGTCTGTACGGGATGGGTAATTAAGAGGCTGGAGTCCAAGTCCTGATCTGTGATCAATTGGACCGACAAGACCATCAGCCTTTCAAAAGATCTAGAACAGTGATAGCAGGGTTTCTGCTGTAATTCCTTCATTAAGGGAGAAACCCTACCGCTGGCCACGTTTTGGACCAGTGTTCCTACACAGCTTCATTACTTAATATGAAGGGTTTACATATCAGCGATAACTAAATGAGTACTCTCCAAACATAGGCAATTGCAATCACTCAGTTAGCTCAATGACAAGTCTTGTGAATGTAACTCTGTGTAATTACTGTGTGTGTGCAAATGCGGTAAAATCTTTACCATATATTATTAATTACATAGCCTTTCCAGATTTCACCCAGGTCCACAGCTTCAAGAAAAATAAGCCTGCTAGTATTGCTTACTTAAACATGTTTAACTGGATACCCACGGGGTATCAAATTGAATTCTAGCATTGCTTTGAGCTCAGTGACCCGTTTGGTATCTTGAAGGCAGATATCATTAGGCCTACTTGTCTACATATCTCTAAACTGCATTAACAAGACTGGAGTTTGTCTTAATGGTTGCCAGCAGTTAACTTTGAGCCCCAGCCCCTTCTAAATAATGTATTCACGTAGCATAGAATACAGCAAAAAGGCATAAACAGCCACGTAAACGTTTTGTAACCTGGTGCTGTCTACGGGAGGGGCATGGCCTCGTCTCGTGCACGCGGTCAACACCAACGCAGCATAACTTAGCTGTCGCTCTGGATGTGCCCGTGCTACATGCGGTACCACCGTAAGGGACGGAGGTGGGCTGGACGTGGACCCACCCGCGTGAGGTCCATGCCCAGCTTGAGCTGGGACAGCAGGTGCAGGATGACGCTACGCTCCTCCTCCACCGCCCCCAGGTCCTCCTCCTTGTCTGTGAAGGTGTCCTCCAGCTCGTCCTCCGCATCGATGTCCTCCTGCTCCTGCAGCGTGAGTGTGTGTGTGGGTGGGTGGGGGGGGGGGGGGTGAGAGTGGTAATGAATTAAACATGCTTCATGAGTGATTGAGGGAAGGCAGGGCATTTGTTGCTGTTTGCAATGGCTAAATTATTAGCCTAATTACGCTAACGGACATTAGCGTAGTCAATAGCATGGCTCCATTACATCGTCACTATTGTAAATGCCAAGATTACAATATGCACCTTTAAATTATAATGCCCAACAACAACAAATGTTTTCTTTGTATACTGGCAATTCTGAAACCCAATGATATTAATTCAAATAATCCCCCCTGTGATCTGTAAAGTAGATAGACTGCATATGTACAGGTACTAACTAGGTCAGGAGACAGCACTGGCACAGGTAACCTTGCCGCTAGCAAACCGCAGCTATCAGGAAGCTATCTCACCCAGCTAGCTAGCACCATACCCGGGGGCGGGGGGGCAGGGCTGGACGGCGGCCTTACCCCGGAGAAGCTGCAGGACTCGGGGCTGCCGGGCTCCAGCTGCCCGCCCTCCAGCGGCGCCCCGCCGGCGGGGAAGCCGGCGGTGGGGGAGATGCTGCCGTTCTTCAGGGCGTCGGGCAGCTTGGGCTCCAGCCACTCTATGGTGGGCCCTGCAGGGGAGGAAGAGCGTGGCGGCGTCACCGCCGATTCAGAGCTACTCGTCATGGTGACCGCCACCACCACTACCACTACCCTCCCCCCCCTCCCTCCCTCCCTCCCTCCTCCTCCCGCGGGACCACTCGCAGCCCCACACACACACACACACACACAGACACTACAAGGCCAGTAGTCAACAGGCACACCAAGGTGCCACCTCTGGGCTACTGTCTGGACAGACAGTCCAGACAGTAGCGGAATGAAACATGACCCCCCCCCCCCCCCAGCGACCAACCCCGTCAAAGGGACCATCGGATACTTCAGCGACAGGAAGCCTCCTCGCCCTCTGATTGGATAAGCCCTGTCGGGGCACCACAGGCACATATTTGGTCACGTACGTACGTATGTACGTGTGTGTGTTGTGGCAACGACGTGCGCTGCCTGACAACCGCAGACAACCATCACAGGGGCCTAATGAAATATACATTGTGTAAGCAGACCCAGCAGGCCACACCATTAGGGCATTAAGCAGCCCTTAATGCTAATTTATGACATTCTCCGTCCGCGTCACCGGTGGCTCCTGCGCCATCCCATAATGCCCGAGCACCGAGCTTATCCCGTGTGCCATCGTGTGCTGCTTGTTGGGACAGTGCAACAGATGGGGTCCGGTTACCCTCGGGACAGGTGGTAAGAATAGGCACAGCTCCCCGCATTAATAATGCAGTATAATTCCATCGTCCCGCCAGGGAAGCTCGTTTGTCTAGATTGGTTACCCGGTCCCTGAGCTTGCAGGGACGGCCTATCATTTGAGGGAAGGGGGAGTGGGGGTCTAATCATCCCAAGCAACACCACATCTGTGCACTCTACCTGGACAGATCCATCTGAAAACAAACACCCCTTCATCTAGTAAAGGTCTGCGCGTAAACAGCTTTAAACATGTATACTATGCAACAGGTATGACTGACTGACAGAACCCACTAATGTTGACTGTTGTGTTCGTCTAGCAACAACTGTCAGAAGAACCAGTGATGAAAGACCCGTCAGTTGGCCCATCAGAACAGGCGCTGGCAAACCGACATAAGACCGGGAGATGTCAATGGACATGCCCAGGTCTAACCAGCAACATTAATGGATACAAGATTCATCATTTTGTGTTGTTGTTGCCATTCAGAGAGACATTAGAAACACCAGCAAACACCTTGACCACATTACCTGAACATACAGGTATACACAAATGTTTACAGTACATAACGTACATGTCCACAGTGGGGAAGATGCACAGTCAAGGGCTTCACTGGTGTTCAATGACACACACACACTATCTCTCACCCTCCTCACTCCACAACAGACCTGCCAGGGAGCCCCTCTGGCGGGCGGCCTGCTGTAGGTGCAGGATGTGCAGGCAGTCGCTCAGGCAGGTCATGGTGGCCATGGAGGTGGCCTTGAGCATCAGAAGGTCCTGGTCCAGTGGGGAGAGGCCGGCTGCTGGGGCCAGGCTCTCGATGCTGTGGACCAGGTCCCTGTGCTGGCCTTGGGCCTGGCTCATCATCTGGAGGGGGCGGGGGGAACACGGTGGTCACATATGCAAGTAGTTTTAAACTCCGGTAGTTGAATAAAATCACCCGAAGGTCGGCAAGGAAGGAAATAAAAACTTCTGTAAAGAAAGCTTTTATCTGTCTCAACAGCACTAAACCTTAATTTAACAAAATGTGGGTTTAAAAATTTTTTTAAACAATATTAGTGTACAACAGGAAAAAAAACACACATTAACTGTATATGGTGCCACAAGGATGCTTTAGTGTATCTTGAAATCTTTTGCCATTTAACAAGAAACAAAACAATGACGCCCTCTTGTGGGAAGTTTTAACAATGCCTAATCAAAAATTGTAAGACTACACCACACAACAACAACAACAAAACCGAAACGGGAGAAGACAAGAAGCTGTCAATCAAGGGAGACCTTCACAAGCACCACACAGCCCTGAGAAGTCAACCAACCAGGTTAACGAAAAACAACAAACAAAAACAGAAAAAACACAGTGTGTTTTTTACATTCACGGTATTTGTCAGTAGTTCAGAAGGTCAACTATTCTGTTCGGATACGAGTAATTTGGACTACGTGGTATATTCTGAAAAGGTATCCCTTACTTGAGTGCAGCTATCGGTTGCAAGTTACTTTACTATCAACCAAGTTAGCACTAGCATTTGCCCAAGTCAGCACAACCGTTGGCTTTCCCGGTGTCCAAAAAGTTAACATTCAAGGGTTCGTGTTTATGCGTTTCTTTACGTGTGACAGAGGAGATGTGCAGGGGGAAGTGGTAGGACCTAAGGGACATGCATCTCAAGGACAGAGCCCAACAGTGAGCTGCACTACCTCTTTGGCATCCAACAGGTGGTCTGGCAGCAGGGACCGCCTGCTGGCGTAGAGCGAGGACCCCTTGTGCATCTGGGACAACCCGAAGATAGCGTTGGCGTTCTGGCTGGGCCGTCGCTGGGACATGGGCGAGCTGCCGCTGCCCTGGGACGCCATGGAGTAGCTACGGGACTTTGGCGGGGGGTTGCTCTGTGTGGAGCAGAGCGACGTCAGTTAGGACACACAGGCATACGCACAGCTGCACACACACACACACACAGGCATACGCACAGCTGCACACACACACACACAGGCTTACACACAGCTGCACACACACACAGGCTTACACACAGCTGAACACACACACACACAGGCTTACACACAGCTGCACACACACACAGGCATACGCACAGCTGCACACACACACAGGCTTACACACAGCTGAACACACACACAGGCTTACACACAGCTGCACACACACACAGGCATACACACAGCTGCACACACACACACACACAGGCATCTGCACAGCTGTACACGCATACGCACAGGCATCTGCACATCTTATTCATTTCCCATAAGGGACGGTCATATGTTAATGACAACAGGTTCACAGTGTTGGATCAATCTTTCTCACTAACTGTTTAAACATTTTGCTCAGTATAGATCATTGCGTATGCAGCAGGACATCTTGTGTGTTAACGGTTCCACCAGATTATTTTGCCATATTGTGATTAAGATCATTGATGAGATCACCAGCATACCCATGCTAGCAGCACTGTTTCCTAACAATGGCATCCGATGAATCCTCCCGCAGTCCTATGGGTCAAAATGACCCGGTGCACTAGCCAGTAGCGGGCGCCAACCACAACACGCGGACATATGACATTCCACTGTTGGACAGCAGGAGGGTTAAGGACAGCCAATAGTTTGCTGGATCCATTTAAAGAGCAATAGCAGGGATGCCAAAACCTGATAAAAACAGATGGATTTCACAGGCCACAAGGGTCCACGTTAAATCACCCAAGTTCCACACAACAGTACAGGCCATGAGAACCACATCAGCCCTACATTCTCTGCGGTACACAGACTGTAGTAGCCACAACTACGATATCTTAAAGAGATTATAGGCTGTAGGATGTAGCTGGGAGGATGGCATGGATCAGCCACAGCCACATTAGGGAGTGTAGCATTGCATTGATACAGGCCATAGACGTAACATAGACGCACCAGAAAACTTTGACTGAAGAGACACATCACTATCCAGCCTCCTGTTGTTGCGGTAACTGGCATAGCAACAACTTAAAGCAGCGTGCAACAAAGCATTCCACGCGGACCTTTCTAGAATATTCCCCTATTGTGGACATACGGTTCCCACAGGAAGGGGTCCCACAGGAAGAGTTCCCACAGGAAGGGGTCCCACAGGAAGGGTTCCCATGCCTGCCTGCCTGCCTGCCTGCCTGCGTTGCCCATGGATACGGGACTGAGCACCCTCTCTTACCTTGCCCATGGCCTCTGTGTGGTGCTGGGTGCAGATCTGCAGCCTGCTAACCCAGTGCTGCCGCTCCTTGGCATCAGTGGCTGCGGGCCAAGCAGAACAACAGGAGAAGAATATATAATCCCATATATACAAAGAATGAAAAACCCATTACAGTTCATGCAGGTATAGAGGCTTCTTTCAGCATTGATTGCCTTGTGCAATCCACCCCACTTGGCAGGAGGTAATGGAAAACACTCGGATCAATACGTCCCTGATGGATGAGGATGATGGTGCTGGCAGCAGCCCTGGCTGCCTGATTCACGGGGGCTAACGCGGGAGAGATCCGGCGGCCACGAGCCCGATGGCCCCCCACCGCTGTGCTTTCAGCGGGACCTCGATGATGCCCACATGTGCTGCCGCGCCACGGCCCTTAACCCTCCCGCTGTCCTCGGCTTTCAAACGCACTGCCAGCAGATGGCGCCAAACTGCGGCACGGAATCATGTCCGTGTTGCTGTTTGTCGCCCCCTGCTGGCAGAAAAAGAGTGCTCTGGGTCTTTTTGACCCGTAGGACTGCGGGAGGGGTACAGCAAGGCCCTTCTGCTGGCGCCTGCAGCGTCCTATTGGTCTATTAAGCTGCTGCAGCGTGGTTGCCAACGGCAAGCTATGCTGCTCGGCAAAAGGCCAAAGGGCATTGTCATATCAAGATTGGTCCCATTTCCCTTTGCTGTAGCGTTTCAAAGTTCACCTGGTTGATCAAACTAGACCAGAAGGGTCTGACTGTCAAAGCCCTTTGTATGTTGGGAATGTGTATAAAGTCCCATTGGTATTTATTAAAAGTTTGGGTTTAAGAGTAGTATACTGAGCATAGGCACTGACCTCTGAGTTTATACTGCTCCCCGCTGATGGCATTAACAGTGAAGGTGTGGGAGTCCTCATCGCTGGGCGAGATGACAGCTCCCGCCAGGGGGAGCGTCCCGCGAGGCTTCTGGGGCCGAGACTGCTCGTTGACGAAGTACTCCAGCATTCCCAGCTCATTGTTCAGGACAAAGAACCTGGCACGATCAGAATTCATTACCGACTGTTTCATGCAGACTAAGACATGTTTTCTGTGCAACTAAAACGTTTTTCCTGGAATCAAGTTTAGACAAGTTTGAATGAACGAGAAGTTGACAAAGCCAAGTCTACTTCATGGACACATTAAACACAATATGAGCCAAATATAGTTTAAACATAGGCGTGGCTACTCACCTATACTGCCATCCCGTAACCAGGTTTGTGTATTTCATTAGGTAGCCATCAATATTCTCCATGTGGTCACTGAATTGACAAGGTGAAACAAGGCCAAGTGAAAACGTTAACGTACAGTACTGTAGCTTACAGTAGTACCAGTACTGTAAACACCGACCCGAGTTAACCTATGGGGTTAACGCACAACAAGTACAGCACGAAAGTAATCAATGCACTTCACTCCTTTGACCTATGCTTTGTTGTTAGGATTTACAGCGAGTTCACAACAGAGATCAAGGTGATATTTAAGTCACTCACTAACAGGTAGAGTGATGCATGCTGGATATAGCTACCATTATACATATGTATTCTCAATGCTAGTTAACTAGCAAAAACAAACCGGGCGATTAAACAAATACCTGTACTGCCATGCTTTGGCACTTGCCCTCCCGGAATTCGGGTTCTTGTTCTGGGGATAGACATCCAACTTGCCCTCGCTGTCCGCAATCCGTATAGCTGTAGTTTCCCCTTGCATAGTCATGGCATGGATTCGGCTAGCTAAAAAACAACCTGCCTTTAAACCACACGGCAAATCCGTTAGCTTGCTACCGATTGTCCATGTACAGTACAGTGGTGGCTACCGACTAACCGGATGCGACTCGTTCAAAGAGGCAACTGCCGCTTCATTGTTTGTTTACCGAGACGCAGTCCACCGGAAAAGTGAACCACCTATTAAAAGACGAACCATATTTGCATTGAACGGCGTTTATTTAACTCAGAGTGGGACTGGCTAGCTCTGCTAGCTGATATTTACAGCTTCGCCAGGGAGAAGGTCATGTGACTGATTCACACAGGAAGATCCTTCCGCGCTGTCAAGCTGGAGGCGTGTCTACTATTGGTCGAGTATCTGGAAGCGTTATTATTTATATTATAGTGATGAATATTGACCGTATATTAAATAAATAATACGTCTCTCAGCAGGCAATGTTTAAACATGATTTTGTACGCAACATTTGTGTTTCTCTTTCTTTGTATTCGTCACTTCAGCTCTGAATTTTGCATCTTGGACCACTCCATCCTGGTATATGAACTTATCTCTTATGCAGGCTGCCTATTGCGTAGTGGGCTAAGTGACAACGCGTGTTTTTTTCCATGGCATTGTGCCCTCCAAGGGCAACGATAGTAGGCGTGGATAGGGGAGGGATTCATGCTTTGTAGGCTACATCTTGGGCGTGTAAGGAAGTCACACACTCACCGAAAGGAGACCGTAGTTTGTGATTTTAGAATTCTCTCCGTCCAACATGCCTGCAAAGAAAGTCTGCATCATTGGATCTGGAAACTGGTAACTTAATTTTCTTTGCTTACCTCGAGGAGCAGCGGAGACAATGGAAACATTGTGTTTGCCTATTGCGGTTGGTCACAATGTTGCTAGATTATGTAATCGTCACTGCACGACAATTGCTTCGTTTTGCTTAGCCATAACAATATTGTTTCGTTTTTTTCTTTAGCAATCTCTCGGAATTATTACATGGATATCTTTTTAAACCGTCTAAAAGTCATACATAATACAGTTCTGCTTGTAGGTTGTCATAAATATCCCAAAACGTGTATCCATACATTACTGTATCCTGTTTCTTTACTCCCTAATATAATATAATATATAAATAAAATGACAATTTTGAGTACTTTCTGTGAAAGTCTAATCTTCTACTTCTACTGTAGTGTCCAACTGACAACATTTCTGCTTATTTTAGGGGCTCTGCGATTGCCAAAATAATCGGACACAATGTCAAGGGCTCCAATCGGTTTGACCCCATTGTACACATGTGGGTTTATGAAGAAATGATTGACGGGAAAAAACTCACAGAAATCATTAATACTCAGCATGAAAACGTCAAGTACCTTCCAGGCCACAAATTGCCCAAAAATGTGGTAAGTCTTTGATTATTTAAAAAGAAAAGAAGGGGAAACACGGATCTTATATCTGGAAGTTGTGCAATTCCCAATTCTCCAACCTTTGTTTTTTGGCTGTTTAGTGATTAATTGCACAATGATAAGATGCATGAACCTCGACCCATTTATCTAACAAGTCATCTGTTAATCAGCCCTAATAACCTGACCCTCTTTAAATAAGAATAGTGCTTACATCTGACACTTGAGATATGTACAATTGTCTAATATATCCTAGTATATACAGTGTATGGAGCTAAACGGGCTATGATAAATAAAGTAAAGGGAAGGACATAGTTAAAACGGGCAATGTTTTTGTCACAGTAGCCAAAGTGGATTTTAAGGGTACATCTAGACTTGTATACGGAATTCCCCTTATGAATGAATGGAGCATCATCCACATCAGATGTCTACATTCTGTCTATTTACTGTTGCCTCATGAGGTGGCTGTTCCAGACGTCACAGAGGCTGTCAAGGGGTCAGCCATCCTCGTCTTTGTCATCCCGCACCAGTTCATCGGGAAGCTCTGTGATCAGATGAAGCCCCACGTTGTGGAGAACGCCATTGGGATATCCCTCATCAAAGTAAGGCCACGTGATGTATCTCTTGTGTTTCTGTCTGGACACCAAAAGAGGAAATCCTGTCACCTGATAATGGCCTTGCTTTATGCCTTTCTGGGACCACAACAGCACAAGACCTTTTTGTTGAGTATGCATTTAAACTTGGATCTGGAAACTACTAATTATGTTGGTCCATTAGAAAAGTCTTATAGTAATATATAAACACCTGGTTGTACTACACGTCTGCCTATTGTACTATAAATATTGTTTATAGATTATTTACATAGTTCTACAGGATTCTAAAGTACCGTCTTTTATTAATTCAGATTTCGGATTTGTTTTCCCCCGATGATGAACAAATATGCAAAAACAGATTAGCTATTGCTATTAGCTTGCTTTCAGGAACAGTAGTATTGAGCAATGTGTTATAAGCTACTGTGATATCTACACTTGCTGGAATTCAATAAACACTCGCCCTAACTTGCATGGGAAATTCAATGTTGTGGGAGACATGGTGGCAAAGTCACAAGGTCTGCCCTCACCACAGCATTGCTTTCCTTAACATTAATGTAGCCTCTTAACATTGCATTTGAGTGCTCCTGTGTCTGCTATGATGGCTATTTCGTGTGTGTGTGTGTGTGTGTGTGAGCTTAAATGAAAGGTACAAAGAGTGATACAGTGGCTGTGTTTTGTACGCCAGAGAATGGGTGAAGCAGCAGTCATTTGTTAGGTCAACACCATGTCTCACACTTGACATGCGCTGCGGGCAAAAGCAGACGTCATTAGGTTTACTGTTTTTTTTTTTTGTCTTGTCAGAGCAGGATTCATTGAATGAACATGCAAACGTGCACAAACTGGTTTTTCAGGGGGGAAAAGCTGTAGGTTGGTAACATGTTGCTCACGGGGATGAGGTTATACTAAAGCAGGGTTTTCCAATCTTGGTCCTGGAGAACCACTGCCCTTCATGTTTCAGATGTCTCCCTGCTCCAACACACCTGACTCACATGAAGGGGTCGTTATCAATCTCTGCAGAAGCCTGATAACGACCCATTCATTTGAATCAGGTGTGTTGGAGCCTAGTGGAACTCAGTCACTAATAGACTTGAATGGCCTTTATTCAGGTCACAAGCCAGGGTTGTTAAGGCCACAGGCCACTGTCCTGCACCATCAGCAATATCACTCCCAGTACACCTTCAGCTTGCATGTTTATAAATGGAGAGGTTCACCTTCAAGTAATGCTCCTATATATTGACTAGGAGAGTTCTCTCCTTGCTTGACCTCACCCAGGGTATCGATGAGGGTCCAGAGGGTTTGAAGCTCATCTCGGATATCATCAGGGAGAAGCTGGAGATCGACGTCAGCGTATTGATGGGGGCCAACATCGCCAACGAAGTAGCTGATGAGAAGTTCTGCGAAACCACCATCGGTTAGGCCCTGTTTGTGTTGATCTTTTCACCTCAACCACCACTACTTCTAAATACATTAACGGTTGAGTCTGTGACGCTGGAAAAGATTTGTTGATATTTCAACTGAGTCAAATTAAAAACGTTTCTCCCTTTAATGCTATAGCGCGCTCCCTCAGAAGCTACATTAAACACACATTGCCAAGGCTGTGATAGAGCTGTGTGGTGTGGTCTGCGCCATTTTGTTTGTGT
>JAODUG010000012.1:1140829-1154515 GCA_027564795.1 Aphredoderus sayanus
TATATATATATATATATATATATATAAAATTGACACACAGCATTCTATTCGCAAGCTACTTCTCAATGCCGCTGGTATTTTTTTGTATTTTAACCCCATATCTGGTAAAAGCCTTGTCTTCCCGTTATCCATCACTTCTACAACCATCTCCTCTCTACCCCCACCCTCCACCTTCATTTTCTCCCCTTTCCCGTTTCTTTCAACACAACACATTTTCCAATACACTCCGTCATATAGATTGACGCATAACCTTTTGGAAGAAGAGCACACACTTTTTACACATGTGTGTAAAAACTCATGATATTCTCCGGGTCAAAATCACCCAAATCACTAGCTCTTTGTGGCAGATAGAAGGCACTAAACCTAATTCTACAGATCAATTCTAAACAGATTCACAGAAAAAGATGGCGGCTTCTACATCTCCATATGATATGGGGACGAGCCAAAGACATATTACGATGTGACATGAGCAATATGCGGCACCTTAAGAGTAAAAGACTTACATGAGGCTGCTTTAAGATATGAATTACAACCTAAGCCCTTTTCTCAGTGTGGATTTTATAACCCAAATACCTTTTACTGAGGCACTCCTGTATGTATAAAAAAAATCTGTTACAGGCTTTGTGTTGGATTCAGGTTTTGGCTGCGGAGGTTTAAAGTGGACTCTACAGTTATTAATGTAAATATCATAGTTCATTCTGAGCTACTGAGAGGCGAGAGGGTGAATGTGGTAAGCTGCTCAGGATTGAGAAGTAATTCCTTCTGTATCCCTGCACAGATTTTCCCATCCTGCCTGGAAATTTGAAGTGGTTGCTCTTCCTAAGCCATGTCAAATTTGAAATCGAGACTACATAAGAAGCTGTGACCTATATATGTAAGTACTGCCCCTACATCCTGGTCTTTTATTTGCCAGTAAACTCAGTAAATCATACATACGAGGTGTACAAAGAAAACCACATATTAACCTTACTTTGATGTAGTTTGAATGCAATGTCTAGGCTTGATGTATGTGATTTTCCTGCATGTTAGGGTCATTGCAGTTTGGCATGAAACATATCAATGGCTGTTGCATTATTGGAAGACACTGAAAAAAGCTTTTAGAAGGGAGAGAGTTTTTCTTGAGACTGGAATGACTTTTTTGTGCATCCATAGATAAGTCGCTATCGACTCCCAAGATGTTTTCTGTTAGATTTGTGTGTGGATTTAGCCCCTAATCTGGAAAGGAAGACACTCAAGCATAATCATGCCATAGCGTATATTACCGATACCGATATATCGTATATAAATACTGTCCACTCTGGGATTCCTCACTACTGAAACATTCCACATTAAGGTGCTTTCAATTTTATGTTAATTTCATATTTATACAGAAGATCACATATTATGTTACAAATTGCCTTCTATTAACTTGCAAAAGGAAGGATTTTTATTATACACAGTATATTGTATGCATTTGAATGTAATCACACCATCAGAAATTATCTAAGGTCAAATTAGAGACACGTTTTTATGAATGAGACCCCTGGTCACTTTCAACTAAGGTTATACAATTTAATGACCTGGGTAATATAAATCATTTGAGAAGGGTACAGTATTTTAGGAAGGTTTGACAGCATCTAAATACATAACATTATTCTTATGTTTACGTTTCATGCCAGTGTTCAAGTTAATTTTAATAACACAAAATAACCCACACTAACTGAAACACAGAGTGCAATTTCTATTTTGCGTTGTTTAAGTTGATCTATCAAGCTATCCATAAGTGTATTTAATCAATTAAACCATTACATCAGCAGATTAAGTGTGCAATGAACACACTTAGAAGCAGATATTTAATTTCTTATGAGTTTTTGCTTCCCTCTGGGAAATCACTGAGCTATATTGATTGAAGGGGATCCTTTTTTTTATTCTGTGAATGTTCATCAGTGTGAATCTGAATAGATTTGGTGAGTCATGTTGAGCCGACATCTCATTCATAGTCATCAAATGCCATAACTCATCAGAAGCGGATACACGTGAGGAAACAGAAGGCATTCGCTTTCAGGGTAAATTCACATCAACTAGGTGAGGAAGTTGCTATTTATAGCTCTAGCTGTACATACACCACCCCACACAAACCAGCATGTACTGCACACCGACAACCTAATGCATAGCCTATAGTATTTACACACAAACACAATCATACCTAATGTCATTATTGTATGCTAAACACTGTTAGCATATTTTGTAAATGTAAATGCAAAGGAGCATACATACAGTACTGGCACACTTACACAAACAAATCCAGCATGCCATCCCTACACACATACACAAACCATACACACATGAATATGTAGCGCACTACTGTAAATGAGCACTACTGTTACTAATGTATGTGTCTTATGGAATATAAATTAGAAGTGTACAGTGCCTTACAGCAACTCACATCAGGGAGCATGTCTGTTTCTTTCAGATTCTAACATTGTTGCTATTTTAAACACCTCTTACACACTCTCCCCGCCCTCCTCTCTCTGCCAGCAATCCTCTTTATCATATGTTCTGAAACAGATGGTGAATGTGATAATGTGATGATACCAAACGCAAACTCTCTCTCTTTCTGTCTAAGATGAAGTGAGACCTAATTTCAGTAGCAAAGTAAATAAGGCAACAGAAACACAAACATACAGTACGCAATATTTTTCAACTGTTAAAAAAAACACATAGTTTGTACACATTTGGAATATATTTTAAAAGCTAGACATTTTTTTTAAATGTTTTTTGCATTTGGTGCAAAATGCAAAAGTAACTAAAGACTAGAAAATATTCATTTTATCAGCCGCATTTGCTATGAGCACAACCATGTATGCCATATAACTTTTACTGGCGCAATCCAACATCCAAAAGGGCAGGCAGGGAGCTTTCTCATGAATACTTGAACAGTGCACCTGTTTGTCCAGTTTACACACCTGGATTGGTAAATAGGCTCCTTCCTTGTCTTCCAGGTTCAGCCAATTAATTGGAGCGGGAGCAGTTTATCCGAGTGCAGACATTTTTCAAGCAAAGAACACTAATCTACATACTGTAGATACTGCTATTAGATCTAATTTTGTTAGCAACCAACGATAGCATGCATCAATGTTTATTATAGTGGATGGTGTATTTGTATTTGGCAACAGTACACAAGTTGCGGGCCAGACTGCGTTTCAAAGTCTGCTTTATTCAGTTCCAGTCCAACCCTGAGTCTCAGCATCACTAACAAAAGTGGGTTTACCTGCCCTGGAGATTTGCTGTAAGGGCTGCTTTCATGGAGCGGTGAAAACGCCCACACAGGCTGTTAGCAGACAGATGGTAAGCTGCAGTGGGGTGGAGAGTGCTGCCTAACCTGAGCAATGGAAGTCCACAGTTCTGAAGTGAACTGGAAGCAATGGTCAGAGGAGAAGTCAGACAGAATACCAAACTGAACAACCAATGTATGCATGTGCAACATCAGCTGTCGTTGACGACAATGGGACAGCCATAGGTGGTTACCATTGTCAGGAGGTGGATGAAACCCCTTGAAAAGGATAGAGGACCCACCATGGTCAAAATGTTTTCCAGGAACCACGAATGGCTCCAATGGGGCCTTGACATGTCGATGGATCTTTATATATCGGCATCCTACACAGGCCCAGGCCAGAACGTCTGTCTTAATGCATGCCAGATCAATTTTTCTGCTATTTTCAGTTGTGAGGACTTCATACTTTCAGTTGTGAGGGTGTGTGTTATTCCCAACCATGAGGCATCACCGGGCGTGGCTGTGATGTCACAGAGCAGGGTTGTTCCAGTGTCATCCAAAGTAATGTCCTCCAGCTGAAGCTGCAGTTCTGTACAGGGTCTGTGGCTTGGTCCACAGCCATGCGAGTCTAATCCACACCAAGCTGCACAGTGCCTGCAAAAGTGCGATTGCCATGGGCTTGTCTTCAGATCTCCAAGTGCCAGCTGTTTGTTGTGGATTCTGAATTGAAAGCCAGGTGCTGCCTGGCCGACTACTAATGCATGGCTTGGAAACTATAGACATCGCAACAGGAAACGACAATGAGAGTACAATATACAATGAGAGCAGTTCACAGTCAGAAGTATAATCTTTGTTAGCTGGTCAAAATGTTAACCTGACATGCCAGATGGATTGTTGTTCACAACTCCATCTGGGAAGCCGTCCATAGGAACTGTTTGTTTAGGGCGGATTCTGTCATAAACATCATGTCAGTTGATTGGATAAACCATTTGTCTGTCACCGTAACTTCAACCACTCTGACCAACGAACCATATAACATATGAAATAAAACTATCGCCGAAACCATTTAGGAGTAGAGCGAAAACATATTTTCCGTCTAAAAAAGTTAGTTTTATCTCAAATGAAGACTATATCTTCATTGAAAATAGAACAGACAAAATAGCATCATCTACGTTTCCAAGTCGCTTTCTCTGTCGTCACACCTAAACCACACCTGTAGCAATAACGATTGCTACAGCTGTAACTGGCAGCTGGTGATAGTCACTCCACACCATGTTTTGTAGAGGTGGAAGAGAAGGTAAGTGTGCAGAGGTCTGAGAACTCCAACAAGAAATGGAGAATATTGTCAGCTGGTAAGAGGGCACTAGACAGTCTAGTTCTGGATGCATTACTGTGCCCACATGACCGAGAACTGAAGGTTTCGGCATTGACAAGACAATGGTTCCCCACGTCGATCAGCAGTCTGCGGTCATTACTTCAAAGTATAAAATATAACATGGCTATAGTTAAAGATCATTTCAACATTATGCATACTGATTGGATCGATAATCAATTCTAAAATGTCCATTACACACCTTACAACGTCATGGCTGGCAGCATGCTCACCTGGGCAACTGTGTTGTAAAGAAAAGTGTTGTGATGAACAGTAAGCTGTTGGTGTGACCGCTACTCAAGGCAAGTCACGGTCAAGCTGTATTGAGGTACACACCTCTTGGCTTTGTTGCCAACATTTAGAAGCGTGAGGTCTGTATTGGATAGCGGGCCACAGCAGCAGCACAGACCTAAAATGTTTGGTGAGCTGGCTTATCTAAAGCTGCGAAACATTTTTGCCCTGGCAGAGAAATGCATTGGTCTTCTTGGCTAACTGGCAGACACAATGAATAGCTGAGCTGGCCAGGATTACCCGAACATGAACTGGCCAGGATAATCGGAACGTGAGTTGCATGCTTGTTCTGATTATGACAGTCCAAAGTGTCTTTAAGGGTACATGTGTTCAGGCCAGGCCTGTTATGAATTGTTTAAAGTTTATACATTCATTTTCTTTTGGTGGGTGTTCCAATCAACAATTGAAGATGTGATCAGACCACAAAGTAGTTCTTGGTGTTTTTGGCGGTAATATCCCTGAGGGTATTGCCATGTTCAATAAACTATAGAGCCACATCCAACAAAATAAATCAAGGCCGGTAGGTAGGATTTTTATAGATCAATTCAATGTAGAGATGTGCAGTATCAACTCCCTGACACTGCACACTTTCTAGTTTCTATGTAGCATCCTTCCACCTTGTGTGTACATGACCTCTTGCTACTTTCTGTCCTCCTTCTGTTCTGCACCTGTTCCATAAACCCAGACATTAATTTATGAAGCCATACAGTATATCATAATTATGATGTAATGTGTCATCTCCTGTTAGCCTTTATAGGGTACCTAACTGAGCCCTGAAAATATTATTTGTCCCAGGTGGACGTATTTGGTGCAACACCTCCTGTTGCGGTTGCTCCCCTTCACATCAGGTTCGGACCAAAAGATGATGCCGATGCTCGTTTAGAACGGTTTATCCCGGTTTGGTTTGACTTGCCCTCTCCTCTCCTCTCCCCTCCCCCTCTCTTCCCCACTGTTCTCCTCACAATCATCCTTGTATTCTATTCATCTTGGTCACTTCATCTCCCCCCCCCCCCCTCCTAGGGCGTAGATATGTTTCATAATTAGAAGGAAACGAATGATATATTGTGTCATCCTGAAGGCGTAATTCTGTCTCCAAGAAATACGCCCTCATTATAGGGAGAAAATGAGCTGTGTGTGTGTGCGTGCAGCCACATGGGAGTTTATGTATTTGTCCTAGGGACCTTTCTAATTCCTAAATCACTACACAAACATGCATCTCAAAACACACGCACACACACATCCTTACTAAAATGATGGATCCAGAATAACACACCCATGTGAGAGAGAAAACACACCACGTGTTTTACACACACACACACACACACACACACACACACACAATATCACTGATGGCTGGTGACTAAAACCTTTGGGAGAAAAGGATGGAAACCAATCCGCAGAGTGATGTTACTTTACAGTAGTTGGTTAGGTATCTCTTATGTTCAAATAGCAACAATCCAACTAGCAACCTAATGCAAACTATACAACTAAGGGAAAATGATACACACATATCATATTGCAACACAATTAAAAGGGGACAGGTGAGAGATGGGCTCTGGGTGAGAATAAACCTCATATAATGTCATCGCGTGCTATTAAGTCCACCAACTCCCTGTAGCTGCCCTTGTTAGCCATTCATGCCTCTCGTCATGCTTTGGAAAGATTGCTCTTGCATTGCAAGATACTGTAACATCAATGTTATCACATCAATGAGACACATTAATCTGTCTCATTGATATCTGTTTATATATCTGTTTCATCTCACTTCATTGTAATTTGTGTAAGAGTTGACACTGATAAATACACAGTCTTTATTTAATTAACAATAAATAGGGTTTGCTCACATGCTGCTTTCTTGACAGAAACGACTAGTTCAACTCAGAAACAATTGTCCTTTTCCCCACACAAACCCATTAAATAAATTGTCTACACGAAACAGAATGCAATCTTGCACCAAAAATAATTCACAATCAGATGGCGCTGCCGTGTGGCCAAATACGAGATTTCTGATGTCCTTAACTGTTCTATTGTAACTCATGAACCTCCCACTGATTAAATGTGTATACCTTAAACCTTATTTCTGTTGGGTGTATACAGAAAAAAGCATGCAGAAATCTATAACTCTCTGAATTGTGTACATTCTCTTCTCAGTAAAACATCAGGTTCATGTAACTTTACAATCTTTTGCATGGCTAACATATCTTCCTTGGTCCTGATGCTTGATATGAAGAAATGACCATCAAATCCTATTTCACCCGGGCTTAGCCAGCTCAAATGGCAGTCTAATCTGATTTTATCATCCCCTGGCAAGCTATAAATGAGTTTAACATTACCAGGAACAAGAAGAGTTTCCCTCCTCCAAAGCCAGATACAAAACACTAATAGACACAAGTTGTCTTAAATCTCTACTTTATCATCCTTAATGACTAAATTAGTGTTCAATATTGTTAATATTACAGATTTCCTAAGCAAGTCAGATCAATTTTAATGCACTGAAAATTTACAAATGTGGAGATAGAAAAGAAGAAAAAGTAAGAGTAAGAGAAAATACGCCATTAATGTTTTTTTTTCATATTGAAACCCGAGGACAACAGGAGGGTTAAAAGGCACAAAAAACAACACAAATACATAAAGAAATTATTAAAAAGAAATAAATACACTCAGCAATGACAATTGAAAAACACATCTTGTTCAGATCTGGTTCTTTCGGTCATGACCCAGCCATCATGACCATAGGTGAGGGTCGGATTGAAAATTGCCCGGTAGATCGAGAGCTTTGCCTTCCGGCTCAGCTCTCGTCACAACGGTGTGGTAAAGTGATTGCAATGCTGCTCTGATTCTCCGACCAATCTCCCGCTCCAATTTACACTCACTCGCGAACAAAACCCCGAGGGACTTGAACTCCTTCACTTGGGGTAAGGATTCATTCCCTACTTGGAGTAGGCACTCCATCGGTTTCCTGCTGAGAACCATGGCCTTAGATTTAGAGGTGCTAATCCTCATCCCAGCCGCTTCACACTCGGATGCGAACCGATCCAGTGAGTGCTGCAGGTCACGGACTGATGATGCCATCAGGACCACATCATCTGCAAAGAGCAGCGATGAGATCCACAGTATAAACCAAAGTATCATCTCTAATTCCTGCACTTTTACTTTGGCAGATTGCTATTATAGTGGATTTAGTGGATTTACTGAGAAGTACGTTAAAATATAGTGAAATACTGCTCCATTGACCTCAGGCGAGGTTTTGTTGGTTGATCATGCAGTCGCTTTCTACTGCCTCAAGACAGCAATGCGCCAACAATGGGTCCTGTATGTTTAAATGGTGTACAGTATGTGGATGTTTTAAGCTGCCGTCTTGGCCAGGTCTCTTTTGGAAAAGTTTAATCTCAATGAGCCTTTAACTGCAAATTGAAAAAGGACGACAACAACATATAATTGGTTGTACAATGTTCTTACAGGTAGTTCTTATCACTCGCTAGCACTGTGGCTTGTATGCCCTTTAGCCATATATAAATGTCTCATAAAGCTTATTTACTCTTAAATGATTTCCAAGGAGGCACAAGTCTTTCCTGGAAAAACACACGAGCGTTTGTTCTTACCAGCTCTTCACAAACACTGACCTAGATTACATGAAGCATAGAAACATGTATGTGTACCATCGCATATTGAGAACCTTTTCTCTATTCAACAGACAGGGGTGTAGGGTTACTGTGGTGTAGAATACAGTTCTGTTGTTTCTTCTGCGGATCAGTGGTGCGGTAAGCCTGACCTCAGTGGAGGGGTCACTGGTCAGCCTCAGAGATCATTGGGAATGGTGAGGACATGTGGAGCATATCATTGGCAAAATACACAACAACCATACCAATTTCCTTCTAAAATCCTGTACTGTGTGTTACTCAAGCAAGGAATACTGTTATATCCCTCAATAGAATGTAATCTCTTGTGGAATTAGTGCTAGATGCCTACCATATGGTCGTGTTTTATTTAATGAAGGGTACATTTTTGCAGTGCTGGTTTTCAAACAGGGAAGAATCAAAAGCTGTGATTTTATTTTATTTACCTATATAAAAGGTGTTTAATGGAAATATCCATGGAGTTGTATGATGCTTTCATGCTGCTGTCATCACTGGTAGGTAAATAGGTGCTGCTTTTTAACATGAAATGCATGTGTGTGCACAAAGAGGGCTGAGAACTAGGTTTCTGTCTGTAGCTGTCCAGTGTGTGTTTTACTTTGTGTGAAAGCAGTGTGTTTTTGCAATGACAGAATGTTGGCTGAGCCAGTGGAAAATGTGCTTGTGGAGAAAATGACAGAGGCAGAAGCTCAGAACAAGGTACATAATGTAAACCCTTACACTAAGTTTGCAAAATATTCCCTCCTGTCCACTCCACTGGCCTTCTCCACGATTCAACTAGGTATATTTTCACTGACTTCTTTAAACCAATGCTTCCGCAGGCTTGAGACACAGTGAGAAAGAGAGAGAGAGAGATGGGCCATAGCACACAACTGACGTCAAAGGCCCAGAGCTCTGACTTGTAGTTGTTTGGAGACATGAGCTGTCTTGACAGCAGCTTACTGACACTGACACATGGCTTGCTTCTTTGGAAGCTGGCATAGATAAGAATGCAGTATTTCAATAAAGCAGAATACACAACGGGTATTTAACCCTTGTGATGTCCTCCAGGTCAAAATGACCCAAATCACTACCTTTTTGTGGCTTACGTACTAAGCAATTCATTAGTTAGGCCTTTACCTATTGTGTTTTATATGGTTGATTACGTGGTAGTCTGTGCTGCATTATGCTACAATTGTTCTATTTAAAATATTGTTTGCTTACAATTGCTGGTGTATGAATTGTCCAGCTATTGACACATGTACTACATGCAAGTCACTTTGGATAAAAGCGGCTGCTAAATGCCATAAATGTAAAATAAATTATAAAAACAAAATAAGAAAGTGGGATGATTGTGACAACTATTCTTGTAACCATCTTATGACAAGCATCTTAACCCTAGTAATGTACTTAGAAATCTAGTATTTGGCCACATGGCGGCGCCATCTGATTGTGTATGATTTGTGTGTTTTTCCAATTGGCATTGCTGTATTTATTTATCAATTAATTATTTATGTATTTATGTTGTTTTATGTGCCTTTTAACCCTCCTGTTGTCCTCGGGTTACAAACTCACACCTTGTTGTGCCAGCAGTGCACATCATGTGTCTGTGTAAGAAGGCGCTAAACCTAATTCTACAGCCATTTGCCACAAAGAGCTAGTGATTTGGGTCATTTTGACCCAGAGGACATTACGAGGGTTAAACCATTCCCAAAATAACATTCAACTACACTGCCCTACAAAGGCTAACTACAGTAACTACGTATCTGGTCAAAATTTATTTTTGTTATCAGCTTTATCTTGCTAAAGAGTTCCGTTTTTGTTTTTGAGAACAATACATATAGAAATTGCAGTAACTACAAAACTGGCCGTTAGAAACACATTTGAAGTAATTTTTCACAGTTTGACTGTTTGCTTAGTTACTGCACTTAGGCTTTGTAGGGCAGTACAGTATATAGATAGAACAATTTGGATAAACCACCAGCCCACTATGTTGTTGGGGGCCGAAGGCTCAACAACATGCAAGGGTAATGAACAAAGAGCCACTGTAGCAGGTCCTAAATTATTAATGATGGTTATGTATGTGTCACAACATAACTGCTGCATATGGGACTGCATAGCCACAGACTGTCAGAGTGCCCATGCTAACCTATTTTGACCACCCAGTACAGTGTTCTGGCTCATGGCATAGATAAGCCAAGATAATCAAGTTTTGAGAGCTGCAGTACCTTTCTGAGAAAGAGCACAAGACATTTGTGGGACCTGACAAGTGCATTTTATTTGAACGTTCATAACTGTTAAAAACATGTATAAAATTGGTCCTGTTTCAGAAACAAGGCACGCATAGCTATGTCAAGGTTTGTTGTTCATGTCATTAGCATTATCATTTTTATCAGTATCATCAGCATTTTCAATCAGTGTTTGTCTAATAGTAGTATCAAGCATTCCCTAATATAAAAACATGTTTCAAATTTCCCCCACACGGAGGTTAAAATGTTTTATCCGAGCAGCAAGACAATATTCATGCAAAGACAGGAATGGAGGAGGAGATGCAGGTTGACTTGATGGAAGGGGCCTTAGTAGTATGTCTCCCGCTCCACCCAGCCTGTACACACAAGGAAAGAAAAACATTTCAGCACTGGAGTGCAGACGACCAGAAAAATAAAAATCTAGTTTGGAAGGATAGAAAGGGGGAAGGGAAGATAAACAGAAGCAATTTTGTAAGAAGAGGTTATTAATGTTGAAGATAGTTGATAAAACACAGGAAAGGAACTGGGCAGACAAAAAATAAAACTAAAGAGACAAACTTAAAGATTGGAGGGGCTGGCAGAAGAATTAAAACAGGTTCTCCTCACCTCCTGGACTGCGTCTCAGGATCAGCTTACGGATTTCATCATAGATAAAGATGAGCAGGGAGTATGGCAAGGCGCATAACCACCAGTTGGGTCTGGAACACACACGCACAAGCAGAACGTTTAGCCGCAGCTGGCCTCATGGCCCAAACCCCTGCAGGTCAACATGAGTTAGCACAGCAGTTGGCTAGCTATGTCTGATGGATGTTTGTTCTCTCCTCTTCTGAGATTAGCTCCTCCCTTGGTGCATGTTTAGCTTTATAGCACATTCCAATTCTTTGTAGAACTGCACAGTTCATTTGAGATTACACAGGGGTGTTCTGTAGGGGTGACCCTGAATAATCCAGCATCTGATTATTCAAACTAAGGAGCCCGATTCTACTGCCAATCTCAATCTGTCAAATGTGGTTATAAAGGATCATTCCATGTTTTTTTTTTATTGGCATTGCTTTGTGTATTTGTTTATTAATTATTTCTTTATGTATTTGTTATTTTAGGTGCCTTGAAACCCTCCTGTTGTCCTCGGGTTTTAAACACATACCTTGTTGTGCCAGCAGTGCACATCATGTCTGTGTAAGCTGTAGAATTAGGTTTAGCGCCTTCTATCTGCCATAAAGAGCTAGTGATTTGGGTCATTTTGACCCAGAGGACATCACAAGGGTTAATGTAAATTACACTGCATCAGCATTACAGGGTAGGGTTGTCCAATTAAATAAACATGTCATCGCGATTTCGGCTCCTAAAGTGCTCTTTACAAAATACAATCTGATTGATAACTACTGTGGTTACTGTTGTCAACAAGTCTATTAAAACGTTGCAACCCTCGCTAGTCGGCACCAGAAATACTAGTCTGTAAAAAAACGGCCACTAACCCCATAAGCCAACGAGTGAGCAGATTCTAAGTCACATGCTCAATCTTCTGTGTCCGACAAGCAGATACCAGTATCTATTACTTCAAGCTTATCAAACAAATGATTAAATGGAAGCTATCATTGTAGCAACAATATTCACACCCTCTCTACTTTGGATTTAACCATAACTACAATAAATGTTGCTAAAAACATATGTCAATTCTGTTTCTGTTTGTGGTATTTGGTGGCATTTAGAAATCAGCATGAGTTCAGATGGCGGAGAGAGAGAAGCAGCATACTTGGCTATTAATCATGTTAAATAATCATGATTTCCATATTGACCAAAATAATCGGTATTATGATTTATTCCATCATTGAGCAGCCCTAGCCTGAAGTATAATCACTGCTAGATTAATTACTTCTTCAGTTCATCGTTCCTGTGGGATTTTTGATTTCTATTCTGGCCCTCCCTGGCATGCTACAGTATGATTGCAGTTTCTGTAAGGAAGATCATAAGTTAGTGGTTTGTGTTTGTATGGTAGATGGGTTCACTAATATGTGTATACTGGAATGAGTACTAAATGACCGGTTGGCTAGTTTTTCCCTCCATAAAGTAAGGATCAATGACCCAAAATTGTTTAATAAAGAAATATATTTGACGATCAGTTGACAACAGGCAAATTCTTAGGTAGCAAGTACACTGTATGTTGTACTCACTTGAGAGGGTACATTCTGAGGGCCACGTCCATGCCAGGGCAGTAGGACAGGAAGGCAGCCAGGGCTGTCTCCTCAAACAGCCCAAAGATCAGGATCTTGTTCCTGTAGAGTAGAAGATGCCAATTGTTTAGCTTTCCCAACATTTAGGCCACTCAAATAACTTTCAGTATAGCCTCACTTTCACACACCCATGCAAGAACACCATGATAGGTTAGCCGTCTTGCTCAGGGACACTGTCAAGTGTCTGGTAGGGTTCAAACCAACAAAATCTTGAGCAAAGTTTCTTTAGTTTACTACAGTTCATGTCAGTGCAAAGTACGGACTACATCTGTGGTAAAGCAGCGTGGCAGACAGCCATCTTTACTTGGGATTTTACAACCCTGGGATTGTTTGGCTTAGAACCATCTCCTGAATTAAGCCATCTAGTCTAAGAGCATTCATGCTTTTATGTGCTTGTCTAGACTTCTGCACAGTCAGTACATGCTATGATTTCAAAGCAAGATGGTAAATAAATTCCAATATTAATTACCCAGAAAAGTAAAAAAGGTAGAACACAAATAAGTTAATAATTTAAATGTACTTTTATAGTATTTGTGTTCGTGTGTTTGTTTTTCATTTTACTTCATATATACTTTAACTAAATACACGGAAAATGTAATACTCACTTCATTCCCTGCTGGAAGACAGAGTTCCTCCTGGTCTTACAGATGATCAGATCGGCCCACTGGACAATGAC
>JAODUG010000012.1:1163759-1197064 GCA_027564795.1 Aphredoderus sayanus
GCGATGCTCCTCTAACTACACACACACACACACACACACACACGCACACACACACACACACACACACACACAAACACAAAATCACAACCCGTAATTGTTGTTAATTAACCCTCCCTCTGTCCTCCGGGTCAAACGGACCCAATGCACTACCTCCTTGTGGCAGATAGAGGGCGCTAAACCTAATTCTACATCTTACACACACAAAAGATGTGCACTGCTGACACAACAAGGTGTGTGTTTGAAACCCGTGGTCAACAGGAGGGTTAAAAGGCCATATCACCATATCATATTCACCTCACTAGAAACTAAACAGGATTTTGACATCCATATCCTAATTTAGATTTAGACTAGCCCAATATATTTTCAGTAACAACTAAAAAAGACAATGAAGGTTGAATACCTGATGGGTCCAGGGTGATTTTATCTGAGTGGTTGCTATAAGGCCCCTGACCAGCCTTGTTGACACAGGCTACACGAAACCTGAAGGTGCCCCCTGGTGGCAGGTCTGTGACGTTGTAGTAGCAGTCCACCACACCGGTAGCTATAATCAACCAATTATCCTCACCTGTAGAGACAATAACTGCAGAATATAGCAGTATAATAGAACAAGCCAACCCTAATATAATGCTTATTACAACTAAATGTAAAAAAAAAAGAAAAAAAAAAAGAATATTAATTATTCAAAATATGTATGAAGCAAAATATGAGTATGAGCAGAAAAAAGGCTTTGAGAACTGCAGTTTTTTTCTCTTCGCATACTGCAGTGCATATCTGCATTATGTTTTGTTTCTCTATCTCTTTTTGGTACCAACTGTTGTCTTTAAAAGCATTATGTTAGTACATTTGACTTGAGTTATTTAAAGCCCAGTGTGTTTCTGGCTCAGTTTGAAGGTGGACCAGCCTACACTCTTATCTTACAATGAGTTTGGTGTAGTTCCAACATCACCACTAGATGTCAGTATTATCTAATTAATAGAGCAAACACACCTACACCATCAGCAAAACGTGTATCTTGACCATAACAATATTGTGCCATGCAAACAATTCCTTATGGATGAAACTGTTGACATGGTGCATTGCAACAATGACTCAGCGATACAAGCAGAAGGAATGCTATCAGTCCCTGAATGATAGCACATAATACATAATTAATTCTGTTCTTTCTCAGACAGACAGACAGATAAAGGGCTCCATTTAGCGTTGTTATCTCAACTATACTATCTATAATGTTGACCCCCTCACCCTCTGTCCTCCTCTCCAGGGTGTAGTTGCAGGGAGCCTTGGTATCGGCTGGCTTCCAGAGCACCAGAGCAGTGTTCTTGTACGTCTGGGGGACTTCAGGGGTTCCCGGCTGCTTAGGGACACCTTGTAAAAACAAGACATGGAAACACACTAGTATGTCCACAATGACGCATTCATATATGGCAGTGATTCACTGCATTTGAATGCAAGCACAGTCGTAACGGTGAAACATCCAATGCATTATTCATGACTATATTTGGGGATAATGAGAGATGCTTTGTTGTTAAACTCCGCCAAGCCCGACACTAATAGTGTCATTCTCCGATTTCACAGTATAGCATGAGGGGCTCCAGGCGAGATGAGCTGCTCCTCGGACCGTCGCAGGAAGACAAATAGCTCTGGCGTTTGAGATGAGTAATGCGCCGTGTCCGGAGCTATGGGGAAATAACACTTCAAATGGAGCGTATTGTGCCTGACATCTGAGAAATCCATTTGCGATTCGCCTCCCACCCTCCTCGAAAGTCACCTTCTTCGACGTGTTGACAATCCTAGCAGCCCCGCTGCTATTTATAGGGCATTGTTGATGGTATAAAGGTGTGACGGGATCATAGCGTATAACCTGCCACGGTTAATTACACGGACGCCACATGTACCCAATAGCCGCGAGCACCGTTTATTCTCACAATATGATGAATGCAAGCAGACAAAAAGCCATTAACTTAATCTACTGTGAACTAACATTAGTATTCATACCATTAATATTAATTTAATTCACATTCATTCATTTAATTTCAATTATACAAAATCATCTCTCATATATTATGTTATGAAGATAAGTATTTCTATGAAAGGCAAGGAGCAGTCCTTCTTCCAATAAGATAACGGGTAGCTTGGAGTCTAATTGGTTCCATCATTGACGTATAAATCTCAAGAGTAAATAATTCCTCAAAAGCTCCGCCCCCAACATTGGACATGCATTGCCAAATCTAGGATAGTGTTGTGTGGTGCAATATGCACAACTTTGTGTTTCTAGTTACAAAACCAGGGCTGTGCAGAAACACTATTATTCTTTCAGTGTGCACACAGAAGGGGCAGATAGCGGACGTGAGTAGATATTCTCTGAATTTGACAAAAAGTGTGTTAGCTTACAATCACTTTAAATGAATACAATGAAAAGAGACTTACAAGCCAGGGATAATAAACAAGAGCTGGTGATGACGGCGAGGGGGTTTGTAGCGACACATTCATACAGGCCAGCATCTTTGTGACTGGTCTTCATTATCATGAGCAGCTGTCTACCGTCTGGGTGGGATATCAGCCTGATTCTGTCATCTACCTCCAGCGGTTTCTTGTCTATAACACATACCGATATATCAAACAAGCAGCAGTTTCTAGAGCAGTTTACAACAAAAAATATATATCAGAGTTTATTTTTCATGTTTGTACTATTTACTTTACTACATAAATAATTCGTTTTACATATTTATTCTATATTTGTTTTATTTCATATTATTAGAATTACATTTACACCTAATGTACCTTTCATCCATGAAATCTGTGGATGTGGACTGCCAGCTGGAAGACAGCTCAGGGTGACAGGGTCTCCCTCCAGTAAGACGTGATCTTTTAGCTTAATGTGGAATACGGGGGGGAAATCTGAAGCTGAGTGGGTAAACTTATTGAGGTTTGATGATGCCTCATCTTTGGCGATCGAACGAGGGAGGTCGGGTTGGGAGGGAGTTTTGTCTTTCTTGCTTCTTGTCAACCCCCACCGGTCCCAGCGGGATCGCCTGTCACTTTCTGGGGTGTGAGAGACATTCTCGGAATGAATGCTAGAATTGGATTCAATTGATTCCTTAGATGTGCCGCTTGCAGCCTGTTTAGCTAGCTGGTTCTCTGGGATGCCCATTCCTTTGAGGCCACGACCTTCGGAATGGGAATGACGATGTCGCATAAACAGAGGAGTTTTCTTTCCCTCCGTTTCCACACCTCTCTCTTCAGACTGACTGCGAATTTTGGTTGATATTGCAGCCACTTTGTTCTCAAACCGCTGTCGCATCGCCAGAACGGGAGAGTCGCTGATTTTCTTAATATCCTTTTGCCCAGGATCTTTTCCAATACTTTCCTCAGCTTGCATCCTCACCTCTTTTTCTTTTCTTTCCTCTGAACTTGTCCTTATTTTGGCAGATATTCCTGCCACTTTGGACTCAAATTTTCGCCGCATGGCAAAAACCGATGACTCTTCAACTTTGCTCTGTTCTTTCTCATTCAAGATTGTCTTCTGCCCGGCCCTGTCCGGCTCTTTCGTATCAAGGGACTTACTGCGACCAATGGCCCAAGATACCCTTCGTTTGCTAGCAGAACCTTCCAGCACTTGTTGAGGTTTTTCTTCCCCAATCTTCTTTTTAACATTTTCAGTTTTTTTATCCACTGATGACGATCTCTTAGACCGCAGTGAAAACCTCCCAATAAGACTCAAGCCTGTCTCCTTTTCAACTTCCCTCAAATCTTGAACTGATTTTGACTTCTCCTTAAGTCCTTGTGAGGCCATTTCAATAGGAGCCCCGCTGAGCCCTGGTCTGTAAACCTCCTCGCCTCCTTGACCTACCCTTCGGCTGAGCACGGGGGATTTCTCCTCGGATTTGTTCCCGGTCAATCTCCGGAGGCCACGAGTCAAAGAAGACTCCCTTTTTTTAAACCTGGCTTCAAAGACTTCCTCTGAATCAATGTCTTTAATGTCTGTTCTGAGAACAGGCTGACGAGGGGTTGTTGGACATTCGGGGACGGATTTCGTAGAAGCGGCACTGCTGGGACGGTCAGGGGCTGCTACTTTTGAAAATACTGCTGGATGTTCAGATAACATAGGTGTAATTTGTGATCGGTCAATGTCAGATTCCCCTGATGGTACAACAATAGTTTGCATAACACTTGCATATGCAGATGATGGTTTATTGTTTTTAGGTGTTGCTGCAGAAGAATTCTCTTTGGTTGTAATGTCTCTTAAAATATTCAACTCCAGATTATTTGTCGCTTTATCTTCATCATCATCATCTTCTTCTATGACGATTATAGGAGCTAGTACAGAGGGTGGCCTATCCTGTGAATGCTTGCTTACTAATTCTGGTTTGTTTGCCTTTTCTATGTAGTTTTTGGTCCAGTTCTCTGACGTCTCATCAACTTTAGTATTCCTATCTACACTTTGAATCTCATTTTCAAGTTCTTCAAAACGTATATGCTTTTTCTGTTGGTCCATTCTTTCTGCTGTGGGCAGCATAAAGGAAGAGCTCTTTGTGGGAGAGGCAGGGGTGGACTCAAAGTTTGTTTGCTCCGTAAGCATTGACATTGATGTGGCCTCTTGGAGATTCTTTCCTTCTGTGCTACCATGGCCCAAAGATGGTATCTCTAAGGGGGCTCCAAACCTCCTATGCAGCAGCATGGGTTCAGAATCCCCTTGGGTGAAGGAAGAGCTTTTTCTGAAAACTTTGGTCTTTGGCATATCCTCTCCAGGACTCTCTGAAGACGCAGCTCGGGTGAGTGTTGGTGGTCCGACATGGGATCTCCTCAGATTTCGATCAAGTGACCCAGTTTGCCTTTCATCGTCCATGCCTAGCGTTTCAAACAAGGGCCCTCGCAAACCGCTCATCTTTTTGTCCACACTCCCGCCTCTGAGAAGGCGCTGCCTCATTAGCTCCAGTTTTAAGGCGTAGTCCTCCTGACTTAGTTTAGTGACTCCGGGGCTCGAGCTGCGATTGGGTAGTTCCATAGAAACAGCCTTTTTGAGTTTGTTTTTATTTGCTTCAGAGTCTCTGTTAGCGTCACTCTCTTCTGCATCGATGTGGAGGAGCAGGGCGGAGTCAGCCGAGCTGCCCCTCCTCATCGTAGCCCGCCTGGACTTTGTCTGCAAGTTCTCACTCTCTACACTGGATCCTTTTATAAGACAGGCTTGCTTAGAATTCACATCTTGCGCGCCATCATTTTCTACATCTTTCTCTTCTGTCGAACTGTGATTGGTCCCCTCTCGTCCAGTTACCATCTCCCCACCCTTTTGACTTGTGCCATCAATGGTCCCATTGGAGCGCGTGGTGCCATCTTCGTCTCCGGGTATCTCATTAAGGGAGACCCTGGATCCAGAAAACACCATGGAGAGAGGCATGGGAATGAAGGGAAGCTCGTCCACATCTTCATCTGAGTCAGACGAGGATGAGGGCGGCGGTGAGCCCTCCTTCAAGTGGCACGCGACGGCGATGGAGATGTGCCTGGCAGAGTCGTTCAGAAGCTCCGGGATGGTGCGCATCACCATCTTGGATTTATAGTTGATTAAAGAACGCTACAGACAGAAAAGAGACAGAAAGTGTCTGGGTCATGCTAAAAAAAACATTTCTACAAGATACATATGTTAATACCTGATTATACTGAACATTATACCTGCCACCGTCTTCTGGACAAGACTTGTTTCAGCATTGCTGTGTTGATAGTTCTGTTGGTAGATGACTGTAATAGAAAGTAGAGGGGGAATTACAAACCTGCTCAACAGTACAGTATAATACAATATTTCTTCACAAACAAATGCTTCTTATACACAAGTATCTGTGTAATCAATGTATTACCTTAAACCAAGGGTGGCGAAGGCATTCCACTGCAGTAGGCCTCCTGTGTATTAGAACAGTAATCACAAGTTAGATTTTACAATTAAATGTATTGAGCTCATTGTTTATTTAAACTGTGAATTATTTTAAATGATGAATAGATGCAATATTGTGACAAACTGCAGAATAAAGAGAAGGTAATAATAGCCAAAAGAAACGTACAGTATGTCTACCACCAACAGCTTGATGACAAATCCTTTAGCCTCTTTGCAGAAGTCAGAGAACATGCTCTCCTCAAAGGCCACATTATAGTTCCGGATGTTTAACACAGTGGCTTTGTCATTCTCCCCAGCAAATGGAGAGACACCAGTTAGGCTGCAATAGTGAAAAATAACATAATAAGCCAAATAATGATTCTTAACCAAAATTCCTCACTGTATATCAAATGTGTTTCTTTTAGGCAAGTACACAATTTAACTACATACCAAAGGTAAGTGATTACACCAACAGGCCTATTGGATAGAATGAGACAGAAAGCAGTTACAGATTTCACAGAACAGGACAACATGCCAAGATTACATTGTACAGATTAAAGGGTAGTGGTCTGTTGTGAGCATCTCAGAGCCGGAAAACAGGTGGCTTACCAGATGTCTGTTGCCGTGGAGACTGGAGTTTGGTTAACAATCTCAGGTGCAACGTATTCCGGAGTGCCATATTTGCAGTAATATTGTTCGCCAGCCTCCAGCTTCATGGCATTGCCAAAGTCGCAGATTCGGATCTGGTCACTACCAGGACGTACCATCAAAATATTTTCTGGCTATGGATGATTGCACAAAGCCACATCAACATTAGAAATGCAATCTTGTGGATGTCCAATTGTGTGTTTTCAATTCGTTTCTAAACACAACGGCAGTGTGTTTGGCAGGCAAAACACTATTTCTACCAAGCCATTATGCATGTACAGCATAATCCATCCAATATTCTGCCCAAAATAGGTGTTAAAATACTGTACCAAGAAATTGTTTAAGTACAGTATCCCTTAAATTCTCAACTGATTCATAAGACTCCATCAAGGGCTTCAGAATGATGAGTACCTTTATATCCATGTGAGCAATGTCTTTTTTATGGAGATAACTGAGACCCTCCAAAATCTGTCGAACACTTGATCGGACCTGCAGAACAAAAAAAACAAAAAAACAGTGAACCGTATGTATTATGTAATGGTACATACACAGTGCAGTTAAAGCCAAACTGCCACAAACCTCCAATTCCTGTAGCATTGTTTTCTTAGCCATTCTCTCTAGCAACTCTTCGTGACATCTTTGAACAACAGTTCAGGAGAAAACAAGACACATAACCTGCTGTTTAGTCCAAGTGGTGGGCGACTGGGAGATGAATTATAAAATAGCAAACCTCCCACACACACTCAGCACCCAGCTAATTCAAATGATCTGCGATGAGTCAGAAAGAGGGAAAGCGGCGATTTGGCTCATTCATGCCTGCGGGGTATGGCAAAAGATGTTAGGATTCATGGGATGAATCATTTGTGCTCCTGGGGACGCAGAAAAGTGCATTTTAACTTGACAGGGAGCAGTTTAAAGCAATTTAAATTTGGAAGAAGTGTTTTTTTGTACTTTGTTTTGTACTATGGTAGAATGAGTTTTCATCATGACATTTGGTAGTTATTACAGACAGCAGGGTATACACATCTGCAGTTAAACAATTAATACTGGGTGATTTAGGTTTACCAATAAATAAGCATTGACAATAATATATACTACTTATACACCCATTACTTATATTATTATCTGCCCCTGCAAAAAGATTCTATTTGTGTACACTAACCTGCAGAAGTACAATTTATTAAAAATAGAATTTCTATTACAAAAGTAAGTGAAACACCTAGGGGCTGAAAGGATACAATTCTGTAATGACAATAAGAACATGTTTCTTCTCAAATGTGTCATGGAAGCTAAGAATTTTCTGGTGGTCCAGTTCTGACAGCAGACTCATCTCTCTGAGAGCCAAGGCTTTGTTCTTGCCTCGTGCCGAAATGAATTTAGCTGCAAACTCGGCTTTCCCTTCCTTCTGCGTGACCCTCTTGACATAGGAGAAGGCCCCCCTAGATAAACAGACACACAATTAGATCATCTCAGGTTTCAGGAACTATTTACTACACTTTACTACAATTTACTACGCATAATTCTTTACCCACTCCTATATACCGGTACCTGTATTCTAAAATTTTATTTTTGAGTTATGTTTCTCCATAGTTTTCAGAATCCTTTCAGCCAAATAATTTACCTACATTAATTAAGGTATACTCATTGATAACTCCTTAACCCTCCTTACACACACATATGATGTACACTGCTGGCACAACATGGTAGTGCGTTTAATACCCGAGGACAACATGAGGGTAAATTGTGCTAAAGTGTTTGTTTTAAACTACTTTGCAGGGAAGTGGGTGTGGCTGTAGGGAAGTGGGAGGCCTGGAAGTACTGTAGGGGGAAGGAAATAATGCAGAAATCGAAGAGTTTACCTTTAAATTAAAGCATACCCATAACGTCAAAGCTCTGTGCGTACCCGGATGCATAACCATAATATAATTCCATCTGGAAAATTGGATTTCTCTCTTCTCCTTTCATGTCAGGCTCTCATCCACCTTTGTTACTGTTTTCAATTCATGGTAATCATTTGTTCCCAGTAGGTCGGAGCAAAACTGTTAGGTGGTTCCTGTTTGTCGTTTATGTCAAGGATCCTCTAGCTGCTAATTCCGGATCCAATACGAGAGCTCCCAGAATGCACAGCGTTCTCAGGTGTATGCATTGTGTGCACACACAAATACGCAAATCTACACGCAACAGTGCATTTACACTCAGGAGTACAGATACCCGCACAGACATAACTATGCATTCACACACGAACACGCACCTTCCTATCTCTCTGTGGACGTCGTAATAATCTGTCATTCGCCTCATCTTCCTCAGAATGGTCCGCTCGTCTTCCACTGGCTGCTCCGTCTCTTTCCGCTCTGCAGGGAAGCAGAACACAAAAGTGCTCCATCTTGTCAGCATGTCTGTACAATGTAGCGCAGCAGTGACAGATGGTTTCACGGTCAGCTCATGGTCCCGTCCATATGTCACAGATCTGAAGGTGTGGCCTTTAGTTACAGTCACATTATACTGGCAGCCATTCCATTCATTCTAAACTAGACATTAATATTCACTGTGGGATAGCTGTATTATAACATCTCTGATTTTAAAGATACAGGGTATCTCCTTTCCCTGTGGTGGAAGCCAGTGTTCCGAAAATGTTTTGATTTGGCTAGCACGCATCTCTACTCCTCCCCCTACAACTTACAGACTCACTACCGTTAATGTAGTGAGTACATTTACTCACTACCAACATTTCTTTGATTTGGCTAGCACTCATCTCTACTCCTCCCCCTACAACTTACAGACTCACTACCGTAAATGTAGTGAGTACATTTACTCACTACCAACATTTCTTTGATTTGGCTAGCACTCATCTCTACTCCTCCCCCAACAACTTACAGACATTACTTTCTCTTTCTTTACCCCCCGCCCCACCACCACCACAAAAATAACTGTTGTAACCACTGACTACTGTATATGCCCAAGTCTACTGTTTGGAGTGTTAACCCTCTTGTCCTCCTCAAACTGACCCAACGCAGGTGGTGCCATCTGCTGGCAGAAAAAGGTAGTGTGTTTTAAACCTGAGGACAAGAGAGGGTTGGGGTCAGTACCCGTGTGAACTGTGAGTTCAGCCTTGCAAGAGACGGCCCCGGCCAAATTTCTGGCTATACAGGTGTACACGCCGGAATGTTCTGGGTGGGCGTTGAGGATGACCAGGGAGTACTCCGGCTCATCGTAGACAAACGTGAAGCGGCTACTCTCCGACAGGAGAATGTCATCCTGCAAGCAGGTAAAAACAAAAAGTTAGTTATTTAAAGAGTAACTGCACCCTAAAATGTGTTTCCTGAGTAACGTGATTGAACTGTGATGCTAGCTAATATTGACAAAATCCCCATTGTTGTTACAAATCTGTCTTTTATGGGCTGTGAATTAGCCTCATGAGACCATCCTGATCTCGCAGCGAGAGATCAGGATTTGTTTTTGTTTTTTTGTGCAGTGGGTGGAGTCAGGCTCACAGCTGAGGTGAAGTTACACTTCACCTCAGCTGACACAAAACATCTCTTCTTACCTTGTACCACAGAATGTCTGGGTCCGGTTTCCCTTCCACCACAACGGCTAAGCGAGACGTCTGGCCAACATCAACATCCACATCCTCCATGATGGATTCAAACTTGGGCGGCACTACCAAAAAACAAAAACAAGACACCAAGACAAATAAGTAAAGCAAGGACTATATCGCCCACAGACAACAATGAACACTGTGTTGGCACACATTTGCAATTATAAAACTTAAAAAATAAACAAGACTTTGACCCTGCATTCACACAGACAAAAAAGCTCCTGAAGCTTGTCGCTTATGGGCATTATTAGCTGTGATTATTTATTATTTATTATTTGTTTCAGCAACACATGTTACATTGCCTTCACTCCCATTGGTAGTCACCAACTCACCATGCCGCATCACTCAGTGTTAGCATAAAATAGACCTCTAGTCTATTTCCGCCCCACCTACATCGTAGAAAGGTATTTATCGCTTGCCACTGTACATCGTGAACTTTGTCTCACTTGTCTGTGTGAACGCAGGTTGAGAGCCACTGGCCTGGATAAAATGTGATTTATTTTCTCCTCTGACCTGCCAAGGCCAGCACAAGAGTGCAGAGGTCGCTGCCAAACTGGTTGTTGGCGGTGACGACCAGCTGTCCCACGTCCGTGGGCCGGATCCTGTGGAGCGTCAGGCAGTGCTGGTCGTCGTCCGGCATGCTCATCTCACACTGCCCCGCTCTGGCCACCAGCGCCACGCCCCTCCTGGGAGAAGGCAAGAAAACACAACAGTGTACTCCACAGCCCAAGACCAGCACTGACTTGGAATTAATCTAGCAGGGATGCCGATATATACAGTACCGGACGTATATCGGTATCGGCCGATATTCACCTCATTGACTGCCATCGGCCTATCGGCAGATAGGATGGCGTGCACTGGTATTTTAACATTATGTAAATAAAACTGTACCCATAACAGCCACTTGCTTGACAAGACTCTGGCATGAAGTAAGAGGGCGATAGTGCACACTATCTGAAGTGAAAGAAAATGTGGTATTGGCCCAGAATATCACAATTGGTGCATCACTAGGAAATAAATAATTAAAATAAAAAATGGATATAAATAAAATAATAGCAAAAGCTATATACTGGTATATATAAAGATACATGCATTATTAGGAAATAGTATTTTTGAATTTATAAATAAAACATTTTATGTATTTATCATCACATTACATCACTTACGCTAGGCTAATCCGGTACAGTGTATTGACAAGACACTGACCTTTTCCATGTGACGAGTGCATGCACGTGGTTGAGCGTGATAGTGATGCTCATGGGCTGGTTCTCCACCACGTACACAATGTCAGGCTTGTCCATGATAATTGGCGCCTTCCGTAAATAGGGACCTGCAATAGGTTAAACATTAACTCCAGAAAGAGAGAAACTATTCATGGGAAATAATTATTGAAGCAATGACTTAGACCATCGTAATTATACATTATATTAATTTGATGAATATATATGATCTTAAATATGTCTTAATCCATGTACATTACAATCATGTGAGATGGAGGTTGAACTAATTAGGTACTCATAGGTACAGAAGGAGGTGTTTTTAGGCTGAAGTTTAGGCTTGCTACAGTGGGTAGCAAGAGTTTTCTATATTTACTGATAGGGTTAGCATTGGCACAAGAACCACTGTTTATTGTGAGAAAATGAATTTTTGACCTTCAAATTATAAATATTGATACTCATGAGTACTGTTACAAATATATAATGTTGACATAATCAAGCACACAGTAGCATTAGCAAGCCAAGTGTTGGTATACCTCTGTCTATGAGCTGCACCAGGTCTGTGGAGGGTGTTGGTTTACTGAATGTTTTTCCAGTAGATGTTAGGACCCTGAAGGCGTACCGGACTCCCTTGCACAGAGAGGTGACAGTATAGCTGGTCTCCTTCAGGTTGGAGGTGATGACAGACCATTGGATGGAGCCAAGAGGTTGTTGTTGGACAACATACATCAAGGAGCTTGCGTCTGTAATAATAGTGTATTATTTGGTCAAAGACTAAATAATACAGTATAATAATAAGTTCTATTTACTAGTACTTCTTCTAGCTCACCAGTCATTGCCCTAAAACACAGTTCTCCCTTTACTTCAAGTAGTTTAAGCACAATACCAATACCATATTAGAATAATTATATATATATATTACCTGCTATATAGTACATACAATTATTTATGCTTTTGTTGATGTGAAAATGTGAAAATATTTTCAGCTTGGTGATAACTAATTTTGCAGAGGTTAAAAAGTATTCTAGTTACAGAACAAACATAATGTGGCCCCTACCTAAAGAGGGATCAAGTCTCTTAGGTCTCTTCCAGCTCAGACATATAGTTTTTCCTGTGATGGCCTCTACCACTGGAGGGCCATCAGGGGGTTCAGGAACGATATCTGTTAAAACAATGCATTTAAATACATGAACATAGTCCGTATGAGATAAAGAGACAGATAAGACCTTCAATTACCGGTATCTGAAGGTGATCAAATGGATATGTTATATATATATATATGATATATAAAGTATGGATACACAATCCCAGCCCCTACCTGTGATGTAGAGGTGTGCATAACAGGTCGCCTTGCCCACTTTGTTGGAGATGACACTTTTGTAGACCCCTCCATGGGCATGGCAGGCACTCCGAATGACCAGACTGTGGACATCCCTGTCTGAAGAACAGACAAGTCATTCCACAATGGATGTGAAACAGGAAAGGTTTCACCACCCTAACACTAACATGTTGTTTTCATATTGTTGTGGCGCAGCTGTTGCCACAGTGGGAAGCCTTTCATTGCTTTCAAAGGAAGCTATCCTGCAGCTGTGTTGGGGAGCTCTTACACTGGATCATTTTACGGTCCTCACTGCCGTCGATGCGCTTGCCGTTGTGATACCAGGCGATGGCTGGGTAGGGCAGGCCCTCCACCTTACACTTGAGCACAGCCTCTCTCCCCTCGATCACCTCCACGTCGGCCAGAGGCTTGATGAAATCCGGCATGGTCCCCCTCTCCAGCTCGCTCTCCAGAACCTCAGGCTCCTCAGGTATGGATGGCATCTTCTCCAACTTGGCCCTGGATGAAGGTGGCAAAGAATAGTCTTAACCCTCCCGCTGTCCTAATATCTTCAGCAGACTACCAGCAGAGGGAGCCAACCGCACAATGTCATATGTCCGTGTTGTGGTTGGCGCCCGCTACTGGCAAGTGAGCCGGGTCATTGTGACCCATAGGAAAGCGACAGGGTTAACAATCCTATAAAAACAATCTTACAATGACCACTGGGTACTATGCTTATGTCGACTGCCATCAGCCAATCAGAAACAAAGAGGTGTGTTTGCAAGGACAGATCCAGTTGATGTAAATTACTCGTTTCATTGTGAATTTAGCTTAGTGTCTTGGCCTGACACAATGTCTGCATCTTTTCTTCTTCCTTTCTTTCTATTCTTTCTTGCACATAACATGGTTTTCTCAAATTTCACAAATGACCTGCCTACTGTACACCTAGTCTGGTATAATCAGACCAAAAATTCACTTCTTCATTGTGCAATTCACTGACGCACAGTGAATTGCACATTGGGGACTGTTTGCAATCGATTTTGAAAATATTTGAAGCAGCCAATCAGATGTTCTTATCACATAGCTCTACCACCGCCATTCTTGGAACTACATTTAAGAAATAATATTTAACTTTAACATCATCGCATTTAGCCACCCCCACTGGTTGCTGATTGGTCCACTCTGTTACTAAGTGAACCTTCATATAAAGGCTAAAACCCCAACATATTCTGAAGAGCAGTGTGCTCATAGACGTGCATCCAAATGAAACCTTGATCTTACATCTGAGAAGAGATGGCAGCCCGATGTTCTTGCACGTAGAGCTCCGCTGTGCTTTCACACTTTCCATGAATGTTCTGCGCGATAGCCGTGTAGAAACCCTCTGTATCGCTGCTGACGTGGGCAATGACTAATGAGTGGCGGCCATTTTCTTTAAGGAAACGCACATCATCACTCTCCTTCACCGGCATCTCTGAAAGAAAATTTCAGCCGAAGAACATTAATAGAGAGAACAGCGCATCATCCAATTCCCCAAAGACACACTGAAGAATCAAATGTAAGGAAGCTTACATCTTGCTAAAATATAAAAATTACGAAACCTTCAAATAACAAATCTAATGTTTGGCAGTTGGTGACCAAATAAAATGCTAATTACCGCTGATACTCATGCTACTTTGTAACAGCCAACATTTGTAACATTTCTACAGGTACATTTGACTGTAAGTTATATAATCTGAGAAATGTAGACATTAGCAGAATTTAATATATTTAATGTTTACAAGAAACATCTTAGAGAGCCTGGTGATGCCATCAATGTATTGCCTGCTACTACTATCAATGACACTGGCTGTTCAATGCTACATCATCATTATGGGGTTCCTACCAATAACATTTAATGTGATTTGTTACAATAGAGAAGTGAGTACTAAACAGTGCTGCAGTCTTACCAAAATGCATCCAGGTGATGCTGGGAGCAGGCGACCCACTGACCTTACAGTCAAATCGGGCGGTGCGACCTTCAATGACCTCTAGGATATCGAGTTTGCGAGTGAACAAGGGGGCCTTGGAGGGAATGACCTTCAAGCTTGCGCTGGAGGTCAACTCCTCTGTGAGGAGAGAAAGAATGTTTCATGCAGATACATAACATTGTCAACAAATTGGTGTTTGTTATTAATAAATAATATATTCAAATTATTACATTATATTACATTATATGTATGTAAATATATACAGTATATTAATACTCAAAAGTTATCAATAACCTTTGGCGGTGCTTAATTTGCAGATGTATGTCCCACTGTCATCCTCGTGCACTGAGTTTAGTAATAGGCAGCACCTACAATACAACAACATCATAATAATTCAAGAGTTCTGTCCAAATGAAAACATGCTAACAGCTAACATACAGCAACATAGAAATTTGTGATCTTAAAGCCTGGACATTTCTAGAACTGTGCTTCTGAAAAAGTGCTGCAGAATTATGAATTTTGAGCACAATGATTGAACATTTTAACATGATGTAAATTTTATTTTCAGAAACAAACAATAATTTAAAAAAAATAGATAAAGTGAAGGGAGATTAAACCAACCTTTTGCCATCAAAGTGCATCTTGCAGTTGAGCAACGCTGGCTGGATCAGCTTCCCATTGGACAGCCAGTCCACATCGACATCTGGAGGGCCGGTCATTTGACACTCAAACATGGCCGACTCCCCAGCCTTTACAGCTATGTCTGCTAGCTGTCTGGTGATAGTCATTGTTGCCTGTACTGGAGCCACTGCGAAAAATTTATTAAATTCAATGACTGGGTTTAATACATTGTTTCCTTTACATTGTCTTATCTACTCTACATGTGCTTTGGAATATATATAATAAATGTATTTATGTATTTAATGTTGTATGACAACAGCATGTAATTGTAAAAATTGCTTTTTATCATTTATAAAATTCTGATGAAAAAATTTGAAAAATAACATAATATATATACTGCATACGGTATAATATAACAATATCAATAATATTCTGTATGTAACTTATTATAAATTACATAAAAATAACATTAAATCAAGTTGTGTTCTGTGTAGTATGATTATAGTATGTTATACATTTTAATATAAAAGATCATTCATTAACTAAAAAACTAAATAAATTAGTAAGTGCTACTGTTTGCTGCAGAAATCTAGCAATGCAAACTTGCAGTTGCATCACTCTGTCAATGGCCACACCTTTGACCTCCAGCCTGCATTCGCTCTGCTTGGTTCCGTATTCGTTGATGGCCCTGCAGACGTAAGCCCCTGCGTCAGACTGCTGAGCTGAGCTGATGCGGATCTCGCTGGTGCCGTCCGTTGCCTCGCGCATGGACAAACGCTCGCTGCTCTTTAGCGCCACCTTGTCCTTCCACCTGCATCAACATGGCAGTCAACAATGTAAATACAAACAGCAGCAAGGTGCTGTGTGTGAGAGAACAGCCAGAAGTGTCCTATTTTATTTATAGTATTATATTTGAATCTAGTGTAGTAGATTATCCTCTATAAGTACTCATTTATTTTTGTTGCTGACCTGACATTTGAACAATAAATATTATATTATATATTATATATTTACTCTTAAAAGGTCCCCTATCAAAAAACTTTTTTCCAGTTCTGTGTCAGTTCTGTTATCTCAATGGAACCAAAAACATTGGGTTAATTACTAAAATATGTTATTTAGCAAAGGTTCCTCTCTAATAAAATCAGCATCGTGTAAAACCAAAAGTGTACATCATTTATTGATATATTGTCACATAAATGTTCAGCTCCAAGATCAAAAAAGTCTGTCTAGAATGATATTCTTGAAACTGGAACAATGTGGGGCTTTTAAGCACTACTGTAGATGTGTGCTTGTAATGTGTTTTGGGAATATTTACTTTTCACAGAGGCACGACAATGTCTTACCAGTTAACCATGGGTTTAGGTTGCCCTCTCACTTTCACTGTGATGACCACTTCCTGACCTTCAAATACTCCTTGGTCGTACAGTGCCACCTTTTAACCAATCACAACATGTTACACTGTATCCAGGAAAATTCAGGGATTATCATTTATTATTATATATTCCTGATTTGTACGACTCTGACCTGAAAGAAAGGCGGTTCTCTGAAGGGGACGTGTTTTCTCAGAATGGGTGGGTCCCCGATCTCCATCTCCTCCTCCTGGGGGCTCAGGTACTCCTCGTCTGATTGGATGGGGCTACCAACATCCAGGGACAAGGCAGGTTTCCCACAATGCATGTGGGTCGGCTCTATGCAGTAGGATGGGGTGAAACATTTCACAGAAATCGAATTCACCATCAATACATCAACTTGTTTGAAGCTATTGTGTTCATAATTTAAGTAATCATTTTGGGTAAATCCCAAGAAATATGGTTTCGGGTGGCAAGATCACAGCCTGTTTAAATCATTGGGTTTCAACAATCTGTCACAGCTCTGCTGTTTGTGCTTTAGTATTTCTAGATGAAAGCCTTTGCCAAGAAAAACAGTTGGCAAGGGAGATAATTTACAGATGACACACACACATGTACGTTTTACAGACCAGGCTGAATTGACCATAACTGAACAGATAATGAATTAATCCCTTAATCCCTGACCCAATCATTTGCTTATTCCGAGGAGGCAGATGGTTTGTCTGGAATAGTGACAGCTTCTCCTAAAGTCAAAATTAATTGCTCGTTGGAGGAATGTCCTTTCCAAACTCATTGCATCTCCTACACATCTGTTTTATTCTGTTTTATCTGTTGCCGACCATGTCTTTGTTCCCATCCCCAGACTGTCTCTGTCTCTTTTCTGTCACACTTTTATGTGGCTCTCTCTCCAAAATCCCATTTCACAAACAGAAGCTCATAATTATATGTCAACCAACAGAGACGTGGTAAAATCTGCAAATGAAAAGTGTTAATTCTTTGGTACTCTGAGGGAGATGACAGAAAAATCACATTTTCTTTTCAAAAGTTGGCAGGCTATGGTGAGACACACAGAAGATAGCACGTGAAACTGAGCCAAAGTTGCTGCTACTGCTTAATAAATACTTGGTTGAAGAAACTCCCCTGAAATATTTACATTGACACCACATTATTTACTAATAATTACTGGCATACGATATTTCCCTCAAATCATTGCTATATTAGCCTTATGGAAGAGAATACAATGGTGTTTAAACCTACCTAGTGTTACATCTCTGGCGGTGGTGTCTCTATCGAGGGCTAACTTCCCTGGGTCTATTTACATTCACCTGCCAGCTGTTACACAACCGCGATCTGCACCAAGCTTGCTAGGCAGCTCATCCTCATTCCCTAATCGTATCCTCGATCTCCCACTCTCTCTCTCTCTCTCTCTTTTGCTCTCCCTTTCACTGTCATTCCATTGTCCCCCCTGTTTTACTCCTCTCCTTATAATTTGTATGGTCATAAAGCAGAATGCTGAATGATACAGTATTATTACATGGTGGTTTGATGTAAATGGACACCTACTTTGTTTGTGATTTATCATACATACATACTGGGAAATACATAAAAAGGCTAGATTTGCTCCTTTTAATGTTTTAAGATGTTTTGAACTGTTTCTTGAATATTATGAAATACAGTTAATCCACATCATGACTAGGTCTGCCATTCCTTCGAGTCTCTCTTGCTCTATTTTGCCTCACAATGCCAGAAACCCACTCTTGCTTGCATACAGATAAAATGACTCATAATCTCCTACAACATTTTGACAACTCTCGACTTTGAGCGGCACAGTGAAATAATAATCTAGCGGGTCAAAGAAAAGCCCCACGATCGCTACATTACTTTTGGGAGTCGGGGAGGGGGTGAGACTGCTGGAGATGGTGAGACGTTAAACAGACTGCAATTACAGGAGAGAACAAGCTAGGTTGTCTAAAAATACCGCTTGAGAGTATGGCTGGCTAGCCTAATATGGAAAAGCTGACTAGCGCTAATGCTAAGATACAAGAGCTCGGTCACATTGTTGATAAAACTGATGGGGGGGGGGTTACACACACAGGCTGTAACCAACAGTCAATGCTTGGCACACATCTTAGCAACACACACACACACACACACACACACACACATACAAACACGCACACACACACCAGATAACACAATTTCCAGAAGGACTGTCTGTTGTTGACCGCAGCATTTGAATGGCAGGTTTGCTGCTGGGTCCTCCGGGGACCTTTTGTGTGATGGGGCAACACTGCCTTTCGATTTCGCACCAAGTGGGCGCAGAATGCCTTTAAGAATTAATGGGTTGCCATGGCAACCGTTACAGTGAAGGGCCTCTTCCCCCCGCCTCCCCAGCTGGGATGCTGGACACCTTTGTAGTCATTAAGCACGAATGTCAGGCAGAGACGGCAGTAAATTATGATTGTGGGTACGTGTGTGTATGTGTGTGTGTTGTGTGTGTGTTGTGTGTGTGTCATTCACATTAGTGCGTAGAATTAATGAGTGTTATTTTATCCCTGACAGCTCCATTTCAGTGAAGTATTACATGTTCTGGGCCGCTACCAACATCACTGTTTGTATCCTTGTATTTCTCTGCTTGTATCCTTCTAACAGCATGTCTCCCCAGGCTTGACCCCCAGCCTCACCTGATTGGACATCCAGCGTGCCGCTGCAGGAAGCTGTCCCGGCTGCGTTGGCAGCCGTGGCGCGGTACGTGCCCCCGTCGCTCGGCCCCGCCCGCTTTATCACCAGGCTGTGCCTCCTGCCCCGGGCCAGCAGTGCGCGACGCGAGTCGACCGCTAGCTGCTCGCTGCCTCGCCACCACGTCACTGGTTATATTTGGGAGAGCCAGACAGTGTTGGGAAACAGTGTTCACACTGGGTTATGCAGGAGGGAATATATATATATATATATATACAGTATGTTTGTGGGTAGACACAGCCATTGCACACAATACTACAACTAACCTTGACATATAGATACAGTATATTAGGCCTATGTTTGGGGGTATACACAGATACAGCTAATCATCTAAATAATGGGCTGGCATGACTACTTGCTTGCTAATCCCAACATGTAAATGAAACAGATAAGCAGATCATATTTTATTAACTGTTGCTGTGTGAGCCCTGCTATGACATGCATGTGAAACGGGTCGATTGTCTTGTAGCATGTAGTCCAGTTGTTGATTCGAAAGATGGTCAATCTGTGTCTGTTTGTGTTTGTGTTTAGAATTCTTTAGATGTGTTCTATACGGTAGTCATCTCATTCACAGCCCTTCAGTCTTATCAGTAGTACCTGTTGGGGCTGGGTTGCCAGTCACAGTGCAACTCAGAGTGACCTCGCAACCAGTGTGTGCTGTGGTGTCCACTAGGGGTCTCCCAAACCGCGGGGCCTCCACAGGGCCCTCATCAGCAGACATGTAGGAATCATCAGAGCTCCCTGAACAGGATTGGTCAAGAAGATAGTCACCTACCTACAGTACGCTTGATGTCCTACAATACTATGCTGTTTCTCTTTTGTTCTGTGGGGGTGACTTTTAGCTTGCGCAATAGCAATGGTGTTTGACTTACTGCTATTTATTTTCAATGGATCTCCTAGCCTATTACTAAGCAACTCATTTGCATGTTGAAAAGGCCAATAGCATAGCCTATATGGTTTATTTAGGGCATGCGTTGGTAGATACTGCCACTGCCAGTACTACAGTACTGTAAATGATTCCATTTAACTCAATAAGACTGGCTTAAAAATAGAATGTATTACTTCAAAACTCTTCAATATAATGTGAAAGAGAATTGAGTAGATATTGATATGGTAGGTTTGACATACCTTCTTCTGGAGATGTGGGTTGAACCTTCTTGGCCATTTGACTCCTCCCCTCTGTTCTGTTGTTGTTCCCCTCGTCCCTCCATCCTCCAGCCTCCAGGGGCTCCTCCACTACGATGGTAGGGATTGTGGGGCTCTTCGAAGCAGGTGATGACCTCCCGGCCTCCGCCCTTCTCCGCTTCACCAGAGGGCTGACGGAGGGGATAGGGGACGGGGTGAGCCTCGGAGGCTTCCTTGGGAACGCCGAAGCCTCTTCCCTGACGCCGACCGGTGATGCTCTTTTGCCCACTGAGGGGATGCTTTGTGAGGGTAATGGCTCCCGAGGTGTAGAGCCAAGTGTCTTCTTGTCAGAGTCGAGGGGCAGCTGTGATGCTGGAGAGCTCTTCAGGGTTTCCCTGGGTGGAAATACAATTATACAGTGCTGGCAGTGAGAGTGGAGCATGCATTGGATACAAGTGGTGTCAATGCACACAGAAATCTCCATGCATCTAATCTTTGAAGAACATGCATATCAAATGTAGTGTAAATCTCCTCCAACCTGATTGGGCTTCTTTGTGTGGCTGTTGGCAATGGTTGCCCTGGTAACTTGTGAACCGGTGCGGTCTCCATGGAAACAAAGATTTCATCAGCGCCTGATGCACTAGTCTTTGGTTTCTCTTGTGAATGTGGTATTGTTACCCCCTCCTCCTGAACATTAGCCTTGTGCTTTCCCAGGTTTGCATTTTGGGTGTGCAGGGATGTCTGGAGCACGGGCTCCCCCTCACCCGATGCCTTTTCTCTCGCTTCCAGTTTCTTCACCACCTGGGGAGGTATGGGTTCTAGCCTTCCCAGAGACAGCCTGTCTTTCTGGGACAGTTGCTCAGAGGAGTAGGCCTTCTTCAGGTTGTGTTTGTTCACCAGCTTCTTGATCCTCTGCAGCTCTTCGGTGAACTTGCTCTGGAAACCCTGGAGTCTGTCAGCATAGCTGTTCTTGTCTTCCAGGGAGGAGGCACGCTGTTTGAAGGAGGATCTCCTCTGGGCTGCATCCTGCAGGACGGTCCCGTCCTCTCTGGCGGGACCTGTCATCCTGTCTAGTCTAATGTAGGAATCACACGAAGCTGCCCGTCCTACAATTCCCCGGGAACGCTCTGCTGTAGACCCACCTCCTTTAATGGAATCCGCGCTCCCCATTCGCTCCTCGAAAGCTCGGACCTTGTCCAAAATCTTGGGTCCCGCGCGGGCCAGTTTGGGTGTCATGGCACCTGAGCTAGATGCCTGGTCTGTGTGGGTATTGGCCCGGGAACGTTCCTGGGATGGGGCTTGAGCCGGCATATTCCTGCCCCGTATGTGTGCACTGTAGGATAGCTGGTCAGAGACTGAAGAAGCTGGAGGGGTTTGCGGGGGAGCAGAAGATGGGGATGTGTGGGAGGAGAGGCCCTGTGATTCACTTGTAGTTTGAATCCTATAGGGGTTTGGATTGAGGGGAAATGCAGTGTTAACGGTCGAGTTTAGAGTCTCCGGGGGGCTCTGAAGGACTATAATGGGGGTGTGGCATATGTCTTGTTTATTATCCATACTGTATGTGTGACTGTGTGCCATTTGTTTTAGTTTTATGCCTGTGTTCATTTTATCGCACTTTCCCACAGACAACATGAAATGATAACACAAATATGAATAAATACATGTTACAGAGATGTCTGTCAGAGCTAATAGCTAACTCAAAGTAGGTTCACATCAGTTCTTGTATGGGAATGTTGTAATCACATAAGAAAGGGCAACTCCTTTCAAAATATCAACATAACAAGCCAAAAGTAGTCTAAAGAAACCGCTAAATTACTCTAGTTCAATTCAAATGAACTGCGTGATAGAAATCTTACTAATACTGGCTTGTGTCAAAGCCATCAATGCATGCCACAGCAAAACAATGATTAATTGTGTTAATACATAAGTGATGGTCTGCTGTAGAAAGCATGCAGTTAATAGAGTGAATTAAATTTTAAGGTACTATTGTAATTGCTTTAGGAAATCATCATGTTATTAACTAAAGGTGATTTTCATTGTTAATATTAGTTTGATTTGAAACCACACAAAAAATAACCATGAAGTCAAAGGAAAGTGTGAAGTCAAAAAAAAAACGAACAACGACAAAATGTAGTTTGAAAAAGCTAGAAGTAAAGGAAAAATACATTGTAATAACGTATGAAATATAATTCATATGCATGGGGTCTATTTTGGGGATGGTTTAAGTTATCGTTGAATGGCAGCCAATTGGGTTTTGTGGCCAGTTTCTTTTCAGTGAAATCCTCGTAATGAAAAGAAAAACGACTGCTATAAGGGCATAGAAAATGTCCTCCCTCTGTAGAGGCTGAACATGCTTCCATAGTAATCGCTGCCTACAGACACACTTTCCTCTGACCCCTGGACAGGATGGGCCAGGTTAGCGTGAGATGCTCGAATCAGTGGTTCCACGCCCAGGTGACGGACAGGGGCTGCCCCATCGGCGGGGTTCCCGCTGAGGGCTTGCCTGGCGGAGTTCGTGGGGTCCAGGTGTGACCCTGGAGGGCGTGAGCCCAAGGCTCGAAGCTCGCGCTCCACCACGGGGTCGTAGCCGCCGGGGAGCGTGGCTCTGCGGTCGGAACCATCCGGGTTTATCTCCATCATTCTCCCGCCTTCACCTTGGGAGACAGGGTGGGAGGCAGAGAGGGCAAGAGAGAGAAAGAGAGCGAGATAGAGAGAGAGAGAGAGCAAGCGAGAAATGAAAATAAAAACAACCTTTCCCATAAAATATTCATCTATTTCTAAATTAAAGGAGAGGAACCTAAAGTAACCTTAGAAAGACCCAGAAGCTAAAAGGTAAAGTATAAAAATCTTAAAAAGAGTAATTTATAATCAATGGCTTTTTGTTTAATGCATGGGTTTTGGCCTGACTTCCTGAACCACAGAGGTTGTGGAGCTTGCTTATCCCATTAACAACTACCCAACCATAAATCCAAAAAAGAAAATAGCAACAACAATAAAAATGTATAGATGGCTAGGTGAGTGTTCATAAATACAGGAGGAAGTTGTGAAAAAACGCTAAGACCGACAAAAATACGATTCATTGCCTGCGAACGAGAAATGAAGGGAAAAAAACAACTTGTTTAACACAGGAAAATATCCTTTCCCGGTCGCAAATCATGTAATGACTGACATTTTATCGACGACCAAGGAAGACAGGAATGCTTTGGCAGTGAAAAGAGAGGGCAGTCAGCATCTTCACGTTAACAGTGCAGAAGCATTAGCAGCGTAAGCCTTTAAAGTGGGGTGGAGAGCTGGCATCCTCAATGCAGTCACAAATGATACTGACTCAGCGCCATATATGGAAGCCAATCGTTCCCCAGAGGCCAATGAAAAAAAATATGATACACCTTGAAATTAATACATGTTAATATTTTCTTAACAGCTTAAGAAAGCTTCATAAAAAAGAATAAGCAAGAATAAGCAACACTTAAGGTTAACGTGCATGTAACTGACAACCAAAACATGTATTCTCTATACTACCTCTGCCTATAGTGGTATAGATGGTAATTTCTATGACATAAGTTATTGGTACCAGATGTGTCCTAATTTCTGTTGTAGTACGTTTGTAGTCTAAGTAGTATTGACCATGTAACATTGACCATTGACCATGTGATCATGTAGAGCAAATTAGGCAGAACAAATTAACATAAATGCAATCTTGGAAAAAATGGCTATGAGTATTTCTAATTTTATTTGCATTCATATCTTTTTAGATTAGTCAAACTCAACTCCTCATACTCGCATCTCAAGTAGAAAATGTAAACAATGACAAAACTGCCAGTAGAAGTCATCAGACGTCATATTTTCTCAAGGTGAGAGATGTTTTCTAGACATTTATGTTCTCAGGTCTCAGAAAGGTTTGAAAAGTAGGTCAGTGTGTCATACTGTTGCATCACACCATGAAGGATAGAAGCATTCTGTCATATTGTATACTGTATATCTGTATCCAACACATACAGTATGTCTACAAGCATACTACTGTATGCTTGTACCTGCCTCCAATCCTACTCTGAAACAGCAGAATATGACAGCGGCAGTACTTGTGGTAGATTAAATAACATGACATGAAAATGCTTAAGCAGAATATTTTTGGTTACATTTTAATACAAGAGCAGCAGATACTGTAGTAATAAAGAGAAGACATCCTTATTTTAAAAAAAAGCTCAACACAAATGAGGAGCATTCATCTTGTGAGGTCTCCAGCGTAAAGTATGGGCATACTGACTCTATGGAAATAACATCGGGAATTTGTTTATTTACAAGATCACCCACTCTTTCCATCTACAGTAAACTCCTTGACAACTAAATAGGTTGCAGGGATTGTGAAAATGAATGCATGTCAAAACTGCATGAAACAGTTTTCTCTTTAGATATCTTGCAGTTTACAGGTTGTTTTTCATATCCAGGGTTCTGAAATTACTGTGTGGCAAAACCAAAACAAAACAAAAAGTAGATTTCAAAACCATAATACTAATGTACAGTACTACACAACCCAACACAAGCATCCTAAAACCCATAGGACTCCCAACCCCACTTTCAGGACTACTAAACTCTTCCATAAGTCACATGAATACTTAATACCTGAAGGTCCTCTACGGGCGGCTTTATCCGAGTGCCTCTTGGGCCCTTCCTTGGTTTCCATGGGTACCTGAGGTTCTGTGGCCTCATCTTCTGTGTTCTCAGAATCTTATGGAATTAAAAGAAAAGGGGGGAAGATATGTGAGAGGTAGCTGGGAACATGACAATACCATTATCATGAGTACTGTATATTAGATGGAAGGTGGGATAGGTATGGAAGGGCAGTCAACAATAGGCCATTCACAATGAAAACATTGCACACATGGGCCTTGAGTGGACTTAAAAGTTTAACCTTGGAAAGACCTTTTGTGTGAAATCAATGGCAGGTATACAAAGGATATCAAAAACGTGGTCTTGTGCTCGAACTCTTCACGTTCTCCTCTTGAGGACACGTCTCAGCGCACAAACTCAACGCATGCATAGGCAACTATCACTGTATTTTGTTACTTTACCCAGACATTCCATGTGGACATAATATATTAACATAATTTACGTCCATAGACAGACGTGTTTCTTGGACACGGAAGGTAGGCTATACTTTGGTACAGCCTACTAATGCCATTACACGAAATCAGCGGTGGCACCAAAAATACATGCTCAATACACTGTCCTCTCAAAATCGATGTCAGCTTGAATCATCAAGGTTGAGCAGAGTAGGTTCAGCCATTTATTGACACTTTTACTGATCTACTTCTCATTCTTTGGTTGCGGTGGTTTTAAGTGCTTAGTTGGTTTTGAAAGAAGAGTGTCCATGAGAATGGGGGAACTTTTATCTCCATATTCCATTATTTAATACCATGTACTTTTGGCTGCCCTAACGTAGCCTATTTATCCGTTGCTTTTATTAAGCTTCAAATTGTTTCCCCATAATTCTGCAAATTTAAACACATGATTAAGCATTCATAATAGAAGTAGGGTTTTCATGGTATCTAATGATTGATCGAGGTGTTTTGCTTAAAGATATTATGTTTTCTTATATAAATAACCAGTGTTATCTCATCTGATAGATCATTGGAAATGACAGTGGAAATGACTTGGAAATGGCAAAATGAACGCATAAGGATCCCCAACAAGTATAAAACATCTGATGACACAATAATAAACTGAGTGGAACATAACACAACTATTAAAGTGGAACCTGTATGTTGAGAAACCATAAAGGAGATCTTGTTTTTTCACCCTTGAGTTTGTCAGATATAATCAAGTGCAGGGTGAACTGAACACATTTTTCACATAACAGATTGATCAACATTTGATGATGGAATGAAGAGGTAGTGAACCGACCACAGGCAAAACGAAAGGCCTAAAACCATGCATTTATAACCAAGACCACTAGACTAAGCTTGCAGGCAGAAACAAACTGAAAAAATAAATAAAGTGGAAGGCATACATGAAGGTTGGGGGATTAAAAGCAGAGACAAGGCAGACGGTGTTTACCATAGCTTTGCTTTCGGCACGAGCGGAAAACTTCGCTTCCGTAGTGGCAGCAATAGAGGGCAGACGGGAGAGCACCGTTACTATGGAAACCAGCATCTCTCTCACCCCTACGACCAATCCTCTTCGTACCCATTAGTCTACAAAATCAGCAGCCACACTGCCGGGGGTGGCTGACAGATAGGCTTGCTGGTTAGAGAGGCTGTTCGGGAGGAAGACAGCAACCGCCGAATAGGCTGTGCCTCGTCGAGCTCGCGTCCTTTTTAAATAATTGCAGAGAGAAAAGTCAGCCGTAATGACTAAAGAGCCAGAGTAACAATCACCTCACATCTCAAATCTTACCATTACATATGTGTGTGTGTGTGTGTGTGTGTGTGTGTGTGCGCTGTCTACTGCGTGCTTCAAATGGAGCTAAATAGCTTGCTTAACAGGCAAGGGAAATCGACTCTGCAAAGTCTTTCTGCAATATAGACTATAAAGGAAATTAGTTATATAACTTATAGGAAAGATGATTTGAAAGGCGTGTGTAAGATTGCCATCAGGATAGGATGCCAGAAACCAGCAAGGCCAGGATATCAGAATTTTGAAACATAATGCGGAGATGGAACAATATGATTACAAATGTATTTCTTTGCGGAGGTGGAGTTACAAAAATACAGCGCTGTTAGCAGCTGAGCATTAAAAATGCATGAAATACACTAAAGCAAAAGATGTTTCACAACAGCAACTTTAATGTCTTAAAATACCGAAATGGATTTCTCAAATACACTACATGTTGTTTAAGGGTAAAATACAAAGATATTGCATAAGTAGAATGGCAATAACAATAACAGAAGAGAAATAGAATAGAATGGGTGTGCAGAGCTTATCCTGACAACACACCATGGGTAAACCTGCCAAATGTCCGTGTAGAATGCCCAGTCCTCTGAAACAAGACAGAATGAAATGTATTATTACAAAGAAACAGCTGGCTATAGCCACAAAGGATGCTATTCTTTTGAATACTCTACCCCTACTCTCAAGGTGTAGCTATTAACTATAATGACCATACTCCAGATCAATGCACAATCTATTGCTCATAAGCAATCAGGGGAATCATAACAGATATACATTGAATGTACAGTATGAGTGCACATGCATTACTTACAGTAAAATAATATTATATTAATACATATAAAGTCAAATACTACAACATTACAGTGCATGTTTAGAAACAAATTGATAATGCACTTGCTTCAACTGTTGCTAAGCATGTATACATTTATAAAATGTGGGTCACCTTTACATAAAAAAAAAATACAAAAAGAAATTTCAACAGTGACACAGCAGATAAGATGAGCTGTGCTAGATTTTTTTTGTTACGCACACATGCCCATTACCAAGGATCAAAATGGCACAATGACTCATTGCAGTAGATTGGAAGACTAATGCTAACTGAGCTGAAATGACTCATTTCATTTGATTTCCTCCACATTCCCCAGGTCCATTCGCGGTGGCTAATGTGTTCGCCAGGCAGCTTGATTAAGTACCGACTGCCACTTATTGTTGTGTGACAGAATTAGCTAGAAGCTTCTATTCAGCTGATCCCCTTATTGTGGTGCCCTCTAGCCAATCATATCATCAAACACCAGCCATAAGCAGTGTCTATGAGCATGCAATACTCTGGCAAACATTACAAACACATTCAAATGGACATAATCCAAATCCTATGAGTAATGCTGAAATTCAGTTGCAATAAGAGCATGAATGTGTGTGATAATAAATAAGCTAGTGAAAAATAAGAGCCCAGTCTCAGCCATGAGACTGGATGCTCTGATTCGAGTCTGTAGCCTACTGACACACTTTTCCCACTTGCTCTCTATGCCCTCAGCCTTTAAAGGACTATGAATTTGATTACTTATTATTAAGACTAACCAACTGGCATAGCTGCCAAGAGAACAGACACACTTTAGCAAATGATAACAATGTATACTGCTATTAATGAATAATAATTCCCCAAAACATTTTAAAATCTATTCTATATTTCAAAACAAATGCTAGTGATGATATTTTAATGCTTTTTCAAAAACACAGCTAGGGTCATGTTAAAGTTCCTTTATTTTGACATCCTTTGTTGCTAATGCAGTTAATAAACATTTGTGCAACAAGGTACTGCATATTATACAGTAAATAAAATGTCCTATTAGTATTTACAGAATTGATAGTGTTGATGAAATAGTGAAATTACGTCAACTGGACCAGCAATATATATAATATTGTCAAAGTGTCTTTCTTATCATTATTGCAATAAATGAGTAAGATGGTGGATCTTGGCACAAAACATACAAATTCCTAATAAAATCAAAGACCACCAGAATAGTTCAATTGTTTGTATTTTTAGAAAAACGAGAACACTCACCTGAAATCTCTTCTTTGACCAAATTTTCTTCATCTCTCCAAGCAAGCTCTAAATCTCTCTCTCTCTCTCTTTCTCTCTCTCTCTCTCTCTCTTGTTCTCTCTTTTAGCGGTTTAGGTTTTACCTGTGGCACAATGTCACAAATACATCCCTGCTGGAGAAGCCGGGGTGTGGCCTCAGTGATGTGAGTCAAAATGGAACGCGCGGCTCTTTGGTGCTCGTTAATATTCTCCAGCCAGTCAGTAGGAGGCAGTGAGAGAGAGAGAGAGAGAGGGGGGGGGAGACACATGCAAAAGGGAGTGTGTGAGAGAGAGGGAGAGAGAGACATAGAGCATACACAAAAAGAGAGTGAGGAGAGAGAGAGAGAGAGAGAGAGAGAGAGAGAGAGAGAGAGAGAGAGAGAAAAGGGGGGTGGGGGGCAAAGAGGAACCAGAAGGCAAAACGCTTCTAATCCAGTGGCGGGTGTCTGTGTCCGCGTGTAAGACCAATGCAAGCACAACACATCTCCACCTCCTTTCAAGTGTCTAGTCCATGATGACAAATCTGGACCGGGGGTGTCTAGACACAGCTGTATCCACAAAGGGGGTGGGGTGTTGGGGGGGGGGGGGGATAACAAAGAGAGCATATTGCCTTTCAACCAAGCGGCAGAGCTTAGAGAGGAGTAGCTAAGCGATGGATTACGAGAGTTCGTAAACAGATAGATATAGAGAGAGAGAGCGGGGGAGAGAGATACATGCCGAAATATATACAGTACAGTACAGTACAGTATTTTGATTGATAATCATTCAGTCATTTGGAGTTCAATTATTCAATTTATCATTTATATTTGAAATATCTATCTAATAAACCTTTTTTTTACTGTTCCTTCTTCCCTATGCTGCTCTGCCAATAGCACATAGCTGAATCTACCATGCTAATAAAGCATCAAAATGGATGTGTGGGTTATGTGTGGGTTAGTGTGGGGGGTGTAATATGATTTACACACGCTGCCTCATCATACCTGCCTACAAACAACCCCAATCCACATAGTCATCTATCTCCTCTTTCTCCTCTGCCTCTCTCTCTCACTCCCAGTTCATCCCATTGTTTCCCTTAGCTAGAAGGAGGAGAAATGCCGCCCTCAGCAAGATAACCCGCTCACTCATAAGTCGTCAATAATGCATCTGGAATTCCAATGCTTGCCATTTCTGTGCACGCCATAGACTGTGTACACAGTCGTGACAGGCATACTGTGTATTGAAATAGACCAATCAGATATACTGTAGCTCTGTGTAGGCTAAAGTATGTTGTAGACAGCACACAGATACACATAGGGATATTCACAAATCACAAAAGAACACAATCCTCTAGTTTCTTTAGTTAATGGTAGAAACCTTTTTGATATTTTTAGGATAATGTTAATTTTCTGAGACTGGTTGCCTTCCACAAGTCGTCTTATTTGTTTAAGTTGTGGGACATTATATTACCTTTCTCCTAAACACTTAGTTCTGTTATCAAACTATACGTTTCCTTCACTGACACACACATAAATAGACACAAATGTGGGCAAACATACACACAAATAAGAGTATATCATATAACACAAAAAAGCAGATAAACATCACACTCACAAGTGCATGCAGAAATAGGGACGTTTCATAACACACGTGCACAATGGACACACACTCGCCTCGCACACTAATTGTGCTATCGGACACATCTGCGGCCCATAAACCTCGTCTATTAAATGTGTCTAAAAATAATTCCAGGCAGACCACAGCCTGGCTTTCATTGCTGTAGCCTTACCACGGTGTTTTCACACTGTTAAACAACACAATACAAAGACTAGAAACAACTCAATACTGTATGTGAGCTACTGTTTATCAATTAATTAACTGCCGACTAGCTTTTCTGTAATTGGCCATGAATGTATACTGTAAACAAATGTGGCATTGAGGTATTATCACAATTGTGTCACTGATCCTTTTTATCGCCCGAGAGAGGCCAAACCTTTTGTAGCATGTCCAGATTTCCCCACCCCCAACACATCACTGCTGAGGGAGGTTCACTGTTCAATTTCAAGGCTTTATGTATGATACACGATACACCCAATAAGTAACAGCTCTACCGGCCCAAATCCATAAAGCTTTCATAACACAGGCCAAATATGAGTATCATCCTATGACCTGACTGATAGAGCAGTAAGGCTAAAGGCTTTTAAAGGTTTTAAATTGCCTATTGATACTCCATATTACACACTACACCTTTAACTGTGAAGGTGCAACCCCAATTCCAATGAAGTTGGGACATTGTGTAAAACGTAAATAAAAACATATAATGATTTGCAAATCCTTTTCAACCTACAGTATATTCAATTGAATACACTACAAAGACATTTAATGTTCAAACTGTACAACTTTATTACTTTTTGCAAATATTCACTCACGTTGAATTTGATGCCTGCATTATGTTCCAAAAAACCTGGGACAGGGGCAACAAAAGTTTGGGAAGTTGAGGAATGCTTAAAAAACATCCCCGAAAGGCTCAGTCATTCACAAGCAAGGGTTGGGCGAGGTTCAGCACTTTGTGAACAACTGCATGAGCATATAGAGCAACAGTTTAAGAACAACGTTTCTCAACGTACAATTGCAGGGAATTTAGGCATTTCATCATCTACAATCCATAATATTATCAAAAGATTCTGAGAATCTTGAGAAATCTCTGCACGTAAGCGGCAAGGCCGAAAACCACCATTGAATGTCCGTGACCTTCGATCCCTTAGGCGTCACTGCATTAAAATCCGACATCAATGTGTTATCAAGGATATTACCACATGGGCTCAGGAACACTTAAAAAAAACATTTTCAGTTAACACAGTTTGTCACTACATCAAGTTAAAACTCTACCATGCAGAGCGAAAGCCATATGCCAACAACACCCAGAATTGCTGCCAGCTTCTCTGGGCCTGAGCTCATCTGAGATGGACTGACACAAAGTGGAAAAGTGTGCTGTGGTCTGACGAGTCATAATTTCAACATGTCCTCCGGGCCAAAAAAGAAAAGGACCAACCGAATTGTTATCAGCGCAAAATTCAAAAGATATGATAATGGAGACCCCGGACTGTTGAGCAACTTTAGTTGAACATCCAGCAAAAATGGGAAAGAATTCCACTTACAAAGCTTCAACTAGTGTCCTCAGTTCCCAAATGCTTGCGTGTTGTTAAAAGGAAAGGTGATGTAACATAGTCGTAAACATGCCCTCGTCTCAGCTTATTTGGAATGTGTTGCAGGCATTAAATTCAAAGTTAGTGAATATTTGCAAAAGATAATAAAGTTGATATGTTTGAACATTAAATATCTTGTCTTTGTAGTGTATTCAACTGAATATAGGTTGAAAAGGATTTGCAAATCATTGTATTCTGTTTTTATTTACATTTATTAACGTCTCAACATATTTTCTGTTCTCAGGCCAACGTGTAGATGCAGTAGGAGCAGATATGCTATATTTTACCTATGCTGCATCAGAATTCATGGACCACTCATTACAAGACCACTCATGGAAAACAACTATAGAAGAAGAGTTACCCTGCCCGGAGGAAGGATCCCATTCATGGGATGAACCGTGCACTGCCATATGGGTGGCAGTGGCTAGCTCTGGGGACGTGGAACGTCACCTCTCTGTGGGGGAAGGAGCCGCAACTTGTGCGGGAGGTGGAGCGCTACCAATTAGATCTGGTGGGACTTACCTCTACGCACAGTCTCGGTTCTGGAACCGTACTCCTTGAGAGGGGATGGACTCTATTCTACTCTGGAGTTGCCCAGGGTGTGAGAGATACCTGGAGAGGCGTGATTGGGAGGAATGGCCTCCCTGATCTGAACCCGAGTGGGTGTTTGTTATTAGACTTCTGTGCTAGTCATGGACTGTCTATAACAAATACCATGTTCGTACATAAGGATGCTCATAAGTGTATGTGGTACCAGAGCACTCTAGGCCGAAGAATGATGATTGATTTTGTAATCGTATCATCTGATCTGAGGTCGCATGTTCTGGACACTCGGGTGTGGACCTGAGAGAGAGGGGAGGACCTGTCAACTGAGGGGTGGAGGAAGACACTGGACAGACCTGGTAAGCCCAAGCGGGTGGTATGGGTGAACTGGGAACATCTGGAGGAGGCCCCTGTCTGCGAGATCTTCAACTCACCTCCGGCAGAGCTTTTTTTCCCTGAAAAGGTTGGGGAAATTGAACCTGAGTGGGCAATGTTCAAAGGCTTTATTGCTGAAGTTGTGGCAAAGAGCTGTGGCCTCAATGTCTTAGGTGCCTCAAGGGGCGTTAACCCTCAAACATTGTGGTGGACACCGGAGGTCAGGGAAGCTGTCCGACTGAAGAAGGAGGCCTTCCGGGATATGTTATCCTGGAGGACTCCAGAGGCAGTTGCAA